>JAOQGH010000040.1:64162755-64197510 GCA_025769975.1 Gallinago jamesoni
TTTTTGTTTTTTTTTGTGGTTGGACTCGATGATCTCTGAGGTCCCTTCCAACCACCACAATTCTGTGATTTCTGTGAACACCTGAAGCTCTGACTGCACTGATACAGATGCACAGCTCAGAATTTACCTGGGATGTGAAATAAAACCCCTGTCCCCAAGGATGAGAGGCTGCTTTGTAGCCCGCAATTGTGCGAGGAATCTGGGTCGGGGTGGGGAGAGAAGGGGAAAAATGGAAGGTTAAAAGGTGGGGAAAGGAAACCTTCCCATTTCATGTCCAAGGCTGGAAGTGGGGAGGAAACAATGGCCAATAACGAGGGAAACGTTTGGCAAGTAGCAGCTTGAAGAGAGGGAAAAGCAAATGCGATGAGAGAGAAAGCTACAACAGCTGAAGGAGAATTTCAAAACGCGATTGAAATCTATCAGCAACGTGGAAGAAAGCAGCCTATTTGAATAAAATATGTACGGCTTGCTTTCATTCCAACAAGTACGCTGCTTGAAAGAAAAAGCAACTTATCCAAACAAAAACCTCTATTTTATGTAGTTCTGTTTCTGCAGAGTATTGTCCCTCAGCCAGAGCTGGGGAAGGGGAAGGCCAGCTCCGACCAGGGTTTCTCAAGGTTTTATAACCCCAGAGCATCCACAGCCCCTCATTTCTATTATCCATGTTTGGGTCGAAAGAAACACCCTATCTTACCCTGAATAATGCAAACTACAAAAAAACCACCCTGACATGAAACTACTTGTTGGAATTTATTTGATTACTTTTTGATGGCATTTCTTTCATTATGGACTGGGCTGATTTCGGGGTCGGTTTTCATCAACAATTAGAACTCATCCAGAATTGTTCATCTTCATTCTATGAGTAACCAGCTACTTAGAAGTGTCATTGAAGCAAGAGATTAACAACTTGTATGGCATCTGGACAGAAAGATGTATTTAGCTCAGACTATCAGCCTGAAGTGAAAGCATTCAAGTGTGAACCCCTGAAGCTGCATTCTTTTGCCTCCAACAATAAGATAGAAAATACAAATCAAATATAATTATATCCCACTACAAATTCTTATGCTCTTTAAACAAGCTGGTGAAAGGGTGGTGCAATTTTCTCCACTAATAATACACTGGGAAATCTAGTCCTGATGCAGCACCACTCAGAAGCTTTGAATTACACAACAAATTAATTTTGTTCTTTGCATTATGTATACATCGAGTCGGGAAAAATATCGTTTAACATCAGGGGGCTGTGCGGATCCCAACCCACATAGTTTCTGATGAAAAAATAAATAAAATACAAAAAGGATTGTCATTCAGAGAGAGGAGAATGTCATGGCTGGTAGCTCTTGCAAAGAAGGATGCCTGATTCTTCTTTTAATGTCTGACGCTGATGAGCCTTGGATGCAGCAGACAAATTTGTGGGTTGCAGTCTGATGTTGCAGAGGAGAACAAAGACAAATGAAACTACATGAGATGCTTAGGAAAACAAATGTACCAATATTGGATTGCATGCTGTTTCTGTGTTCTGGTGTTGTACAGAAAACAATCTAATTTTGCCTTTGTGTAACTTTCCTCCTACCAAAAGCTCTCAACGAATTCCTTAAATCATTATGTTGTTCCAGGCTTTATTCAGTGATTTGATTTCACTGCTTTAATCTAAGTGTGAACCTCTTTAGTAAATAGTGGGACAAAGCATCTGTGCTTCCAAAAGTGTTGGTGGATCATGTCAGTTTTATTTAGAATAACACCATTTTCATAACTGAAAAGTGTATATTGCTCTCAATGGGCGGAGAAAAAAAAAAGACTGGTCTCTCATATAAATTAAAAAATATATACTTAATCAAAGTGGCCAAATGTTGGGCCAGAGCCATGTGCATTATGCTTATATAATTTAGGTAGACAAATGTAATTACAGGAGGGTAAGGGTTGTTGGGTAAATTGATTTGTACTATTTCAGGTGTCAGTCAGTTGGATCCAATTCTCAAGGCTTCTCATCTTTTGGCACTATTCCCCCAGCACATCAGATATGAAACACATCCCCTCTGCTCTGACACGTTACAGTACATGTCCCGAAGTCTAAATGATAAGACAAGACGCGTGAGGATGGAGAAGTGTCCACCTCCTACCAACACCAGCTTGAGAGCCCAGCCTTGGCTCAACCTTTTCTCAAACATAGAATTACTCCTGATTTACTGCAGGGCAAGTGGTAGAAGAAACCAAAGCCATGATGTTAAAGTTCATGCATGACTGCGAGTTAGCCCAAGGCAAGAATTATAACAAAACAGCAAAGAAACAAATCCACAATATCTTCTTTTAGCTCCAGCTTCTACTTTTCTTCAACTCTTAAACCTTGGTGTCCTTCAATGCCATTTTTCAACCTCATTTTCCCTTCTTCTTGTGACTACAGTTGCCTTTCACTGCCTCCATCGCCAGTTCTCTAAGGATCATCTATCTGCCTGCCACACAAAGCCAACGGGATATACATGCCATGTAAGAGAGAGAGAGAACTCCTAGAAGATACCACACCATGTCAAAGTTACCTAAAATTAGCCACAAAGGCACGTGGATAGGGATAGAATGGTTGGGGAGGCAAGACAATAGTAAACAAGGTAGCTCATCAAGAAGATGAAGTTCTATAGGAGGTCACATCACACAAATATCAAACAGCAGTAGAAAAAACCCCACCCAATCCTCATACGCTGAAGTTTAATTGGGAAGAGAGAAGGGAACAATCAAGTAATCAACAATACTAATCAACAATTAATATATGACACTACTGTATCTTTTTAACACCTTATTGCACTTTGAGGGTAGTATTTTCATTGAGAAAAGAATACATTTTGCTGAGGAGACATAGCTGGGCTTCAACCATCAGCAAAGAAACTAGAAAACTGTGAAAGCTTTTCACTTGACTGGTTGGCTTCCCACGGGTGTACGCTACTTCATGATGAATTTAATGACAAAAACGCGCATTACCATTATCATTCTTATTTTACAGTAGAGCAGCAAAAGGAGCCTATTTTTATTTTTTATTCAACAAAACCACAAACTAAGTGCCATGAGAACTACACTGTTGACTCTGCAGCCTCCCTGAAGCCCATGAATCTGCAATTAGTCAGAGGAGAACTTAAGGAAAGAACCCCCATTGGGTGTCATGAGCGTAGAAGAAGCCAGTAAGACCTCTATATCCCATAGACTAGTGTAACAATCTGGAAAGCAAAAAGTATTTCCATTATTTTAGATGTAGTTTCTCAAATGTGGAGTTAAGTGAGAACCATCATTATTGCATCCCCACGTTATCCTCTGCACACTTTTTTCCCCCACTCTGATCTGGTCTAAGCCATCTTCAAGAATTCCTCATTTGCTCTTATTCTCACCATCTCGGTTCCAAAGTGGACCTGGCACTGTGAGCACCAAGGAAGTTATACTTACACTTCTGAGACGATGCACGTTTGGGTTACCCAAGTAGAGTCTCCCACTGCAAATTTCCAGTCGTCTTTTATGCTACAAATAGTAGATACGTAACGCAACCATTCAACCCTCAAAATATCTTCTCTTCTAAATAGTGGAGAGCAAGCTCTATCTAAAGCCATGTTATCATGCAGGATCTTTAAAAGATAAAACCCAATAATTTAAGCTGATAATTGTCTCACTATCCTTAGTTCCATTTAGACATTTGGTGTTAAAAAGAAACTAAAACATTGCTGACTTATTCATTGAAATAACAGCATTTTAAATTATATTAGTAGCCTACATTTCTTCATCTCAAAAATAACTGTTAATGAATCATGCTGGTATAAATAAGAAAGGATAAAAAAAGAATGTATCCGCTCTAACAGGGGGTTATCTTTGTACAAATATGTAGGTGTTTCCAGCATTTGTAACGTTCTCAGTGGTTAATCCCATTGAGAAAGGAAGGCTTGCTCACCGAAGAGGTTTTGAGGTTGATTATTAAAGTAATATTAGCAATACTATGCCTACTTCTCGTTCGAGACATCATCACTTGCATTGGAAAATGTTTAAAGATGTTGAGGGAAGACTTTTTTTCTTCCACCGAACGTAACCTGTTCCTTGATGTTGCTGCAGATTAAGTTTTGAGATGGTGCACTGACACCTGAGTTTAGATTTTCAGTCTTGTTTATATAGGTTAGCAATGAAGAGCAGGTAAATAAGATCAATTAAAGAATAAAGAAGGTGCACGCTTGAAACCCATTATCAAAAAGTAATCTTATGTACATCCTATTTCAGAAATATTATCACTTAGTCTCATGTTTCTGGCAACACTGGTAGATACAGCTAGACGATATTCATTAATTCAGCAGAAAATGCATGGCTGACATCCAAGACATTACTATGAAAATAGAAGTGTTCTGGATATTATTTGGCAGTCACACCCCCGGACATCATGAGTACTACAATAAAATTTGACTTCCGTGTTCAAGTTTCAAAATAACTCTGTTTTCTTCCGGACCAGAAGTGATGCAAATAAAGCTAGCAGAAAATGGCAATGCCCATTCCTAAAAAAAGAGTGGGATCAGAGAAAGGAGAGTAATCATATAAATAAGCAAATTGCATACGTTCTCTACTGACATGGCATTTCAGGTGCAGATTCTTGATGTTTCAGAATAATTGCAGACTGCATTTAGGAGAGAAATCATTCTCATGTGGGTATTACTTGTACACACGTGTAATTACCGTACGTGTTCACCAGCACTTTCTTTTGGCACTAACCACCAGCCTGTCATCACCTACAGAAGCACATCTAAACCAAGTTATGATGATTGTACTCACATACTCAAAGGCACGATTTTAAGTAATAAACAACATATCTTTATAAGCAAATAAAACTGCGTGGAAAATCCAATATGTATCAAAAGAAAAAAGTAAAACAGAAGAGTTAAAACAGGATAACATAAAATATGTATTTCAGATATCACACCAGGAAGCTTCAGTTAAGAAGTGAATTCAAATTACCTGCAATGTTTTTGTGTTTACTATTATTTGTAATAGAGACCTAAAATGAAAGAAAGATCCAGCCCTTGGCTCTACCAGTGGACACCAGACCCATTTTGACCAGGAACTTGTGGTGCAGTGACCCTGCAAGCAACCCCCACAGCAGCTTTGGCTTCTGAGGAACCACTGCTTCCAGACAACACACAGGTGACCACAGTCCCCAGGACACCTCCATCACAACAGGGAACAGAAACACAGCCAGAGATTATCTGCACACTCCATACTGTGCTCCCAGTGAATCACGGCCAGGAATGCCTGAGATGACTCCCTCAGCTGGCCCATGACTGGTGGAAGGGTGGTGAAACAGAACAAGAATAAATGGAAATTTATGAAGTTGAGGAAAAAATTAATAAAATCACTTCAAGAATAATTTTTCCATAAAGTCTTAATATCTTTTTTCCTGGTTTAGAATTGGGTAGGAAATTTAGAAATGACTCACCCTAAGTCCCCCCGGCTAGGACCATGCTTTCCTTTATGCTGGGAAGCTGCAAGGAACATCAAAGGAATTATCAGCAGAAAAGGAGGAGAAATAAATGGGACTCACAAGACACATGAGGTCAAGAAATAAAATGGATGTGGAAGGACTGGAAGATGGGAAGAAAATTAAGTGAAATTCCAGTGATTTCCAGTGAATCTGGCAGATATAATCTGAAAGAGATTTTCAATGGAGAAAATGACAATGGATTACTGCTTTAAGATGCTTAGGAATCACAGTACTCCATGACTCAGGAAAGTGTATGTCGTGTGGTATATAAACAAGAAAGAGGCGTACGTTCGGATGCTGCAGATCACACCAAGGAGTAAAGTGCCATTCCCACAGCCTCTTCTCAAATCTTACTCAGTTTCTGAATACCAGGCGCCAGTTTAACATAAAGATTTATCAAACCATATAGCAGCCAAAAGCAATACAGCAAATCATTAAGATGCAAGAGTGACTAATTAGTGATTTAAATTTATGTAGGAAAGACTACAAGAATTAAATGCTCTGAGCAAGCTCCATTCACAGAGTCTTGACATTGGCTTAACTTGGAAGAGATGCAGCTCTTATTCTACAGGTTGTTAAGTAATGCATAATTGGAAAGACACTGCAGTTTAAATCCTAATTCCTGTAAAGGTGGTGTGTCTTCTGCTGTGGACTCTAATGGGACCAGAATTTCAGGCAAGAAATAAAGGAATATTTGAATGATGCACAATAGTGGAGTATAACGGAGCAATAGAGAGGGAGCTACGCAGGATAATGAGAAGAATAGAACAGTGTAAGAGCATAGAAGGTATTCAAAAGGATTTCTCCTCTCCCTCAACCATTTGAATACAGTTAATGGATTTTTCTGAGCACATAACTGGGGAGAGCAAAGGGGTTGCAGCCCTGGTTGAGAACAGTCAGTAAGCTGGAAGGCAGGTACCTCTCCACAGCCCATCATGATCCCAAAGTCACATTTCCATCCAGAAGCTACCCGGAGCAGCGCAGCCTATCCCTGCCCCTACTGTTGCCCTGTATTCTAGTGCAAACTGGACGCAGCAAAATAAATGGAGAAAATCAATTTGCTTCTTTGACCCATCGAGTGGAATAATCTGCAGAACAAAAGCGGAAAAAATTCACAACTATAGACAGAAATGTCTGTGAATCTCACTCTCCAGAGTCCAACTCCGACAGAAGAACAGCCGAGTAAGCCTTCCATTTCATTATTCAAACTTTGTCAATATTTCAATAGACGAGGTTCAACATATTAACCAGGAAACTCATTTTTTTAAATAGTGCTCCACTGATTCATTATCTAAAAGAATAGGCAGGGTTTTCTTTTACTTTTTTCAGCTTCTGTAATCATGATGCGTAGCAATTAACATTTGTTAGGCTTTTTTAGAAAAGACTATATGCGAATCTCTGAGCATTAACTGAAAGGAATGGAGAGCCTTTGCTAGTGGTAAATAACATCATAAACAAAACCCTGCTTCTCTCCTTATCATCACCTTACTCTGTCTCAAAGTGGATTTTATTTTAGAATCTCACTAATTAAGCCTTACCGACTGATTTTCACCTTCAGTTGCGCTCCTTAAAGGGCTGGACTGTCAGGACTATTGTTGCTATGCTCCATTATGGCTGGGAAAACCTTTGTCCGTAAATTCAATTGGTCTTTCTTATCTCTTCTGTCACTCTCCTTTAGAGGAAAAAGGGGCAGAGGGGGAAGCAGCTACCGCCTAAACTAAAGTTCTGTGGCTAATGATAATTTTCTTGGCTTTGACACCATTACTACTTCCCATTTATCAATATTCTGCATTTTCAAGACCTACCCAGCGCGGGTGGTGCCCAGAGTCAGTGATAGAAACCCCCCCAATACACAACTGTTAATGCCGGGTAAGAAATACATCTTCTCTAACAGGGAGCACTGTAAGAACAGACACGCAAACACTTAAAGAAAAAAGAGGAGAGGAAAAAAAAGGTCTAGAGACTGGATTAGCAGTGATGAATAGAAACCATAAGCACATAGCAGCACACAAAGGTTGTATAAGAACGGGTAGTTCAGGAAACCGGCTGGCAGAAAACAACATCTCAGCTCCAGAAATGCCTGAAATGAATGAACTGGAGTAAGGAGACTGTGAAAGATGGTCGAAGGTATCAAATAGGGATCTAAGGATTACTATGAGACAAAATTCAGGGAATAGTTTTAAAGAGTATGGAAAAACTATGGAAAAGGAGATAGGAAATCGAAGCAAAGCAGAAATTTAATATTAATGACAATAACCACAAATATTTCTGGCTAAACAGAGGTACAAGCACACCCTAAGGACACAAATCACAACTGCTCTCAATGGCAAACTGTCTCTCAATGGTCTGTTGATTTTAATAACGTCTCAAAATAGGACACATCCAGAAAAAGTTTTTAAAGAGCACAAGTAAGACTTACCTAGCTTGATACTACCTGCTAGAAACAGTCAGGGAAGTTGGGAAGACACAAGAATCGTATTGCAAGATCATCCTCTTTGCTATTCATGCCAAAAGCAGGATGACCTAAAGCAGCGATTTTTGCATGCATTCATGCAAGCCCCCCACAGCTAGAGGGAATTTCAAGCATGACCACAGCACGAATTTCTTTGGAGAGCCAAGACCTCTAAGGTCCTCAAGCTTGTTAGGAGAACAAAGTTATGAAGGGTATGAAAACAAATATTATGAAACAACTTCAATTTTTGTTTCATTCAAGAACACACCAATTTTTCTCAAGCATTAGGAAGGCGCCTACTCATTATTAATCTACAGACATTAAAAATTAGTGTTCATAATAAGCTAGGAAGAACATTAAAATAATTTTTTAACAAGAGTACAAGTGCTAAGTAATTCATGAAAGTAACATAAGTGCTTGAGTGCAGCAAGTGCAAAGCAAAATCCAGCGAGCTCTGCTGGACTCGGGCATTGCTGCACCACATGCCCAGACCAAAAAGCCAAAGGGAAGACAGTTTAGGTGTGAGTTTTGAATGGTCAGTAGGGTCTGGCAAGGTAAGCGTCCTAGAGCTAACAAGCCATCCTCTACTCAAAGCACTCCATGCAGATCCACCTGTGAAGCCTCTACACCATTTCTGGGTTTGCCAGATTGTCCCTGCTCCAGAGAGTGAGAGGTTAGAGCAAACGTTGCTAAAGGATGGTGGACTTTTCACTACACATCTTTTCTAGGTGGATTTAATTGAATTCTGAAAGATAGACTTCAGTGGGGCAGCTGAGGGAGCTGGGGGTGTTCAGCCTGGAGAAAAGGAGGCTGAGGGGAGACCTTCTCGTTCTCTACAACTCCCTGAAAGGAGGGTGTAGCCAGTGGGGGTCAGTCTCTTCTCTCAAGTCACAGGTGATAGGACAAGAGGAAATGGCCTCAAGTTGTGCCAGGAGAGGTTCAGATTGGATATCAGGAAAAATTTTTACTCTGAAAGGGTCATTAAGCCTTGGAATGGGCTGCCCAGGCAAGTGGTTGAGGCACCATCCCTGGAGGGATACAAAAGATGGGTTGACATAGAGCTTAGTGACATGGGTTGGTGAGCAGGTTTTTTTGTTTATCAGTGTTAGGTTGATGGTTGGACTTGATGATCTTAAAGGTCCCTTCCAACCTAGACAATCCTACAATTCTATGATTCTAAGCTTACCACCGGTTCAAAAGAACATCCTAAAATGTCCCTTTCTGCACCATTAGGCATCAACTACCTGTAAAGACGTAGCAGGTTTATTCCCCATGTCACATGGTGTTTAATTGTTAGTTTAATTAGTTTTACCCGTCTCCACGCAGGTACGCTCGGAGTGGTGCTGCAGCCCCTCCAGCCAGGGAAGAGCAGGGGCCGGTAAAAACTGCTGTCTCATAGGAAATCTCATGGGGAAAGAGAACGAGAAGAGACAGAACCACAGCTTTTACACATGCAGGATGGGGTTACAGAGAAATTAATCAGAAAGTTTGCCATGGATCCTAATGAGTTTCAAACAGCCAAATGACCCTCAAACCACCTGCCCCACTGCATTCGACTCTGTAATTTTGTTTGGTTAAAGGATGATGGTGAAGACGCTTTTAGACCTGGTCTAGTAGCATTTCAACCACCAGTATTTAAGTTTCCCTCGTTTAAAAACACCATTTAGGAGAATTACTATTAAAAATTTAGAATAACTTTCATATTATTGCTTCGATTTTTAATTATATTGCTACACACAAAAAAAATATCATTATTTGCACTAGGCGATGCCTTAAGAAATCATCGTTCAGCATTCAAAAGGACTGCACTTTTCTTCAGAGGTACTTAAAAGCTAGTTTGACTAAACAAATACGTTTCATTTGCACAGTATTCTAGGAGGACTGGAAACAAAACACAATTAAATTGTACCCTATGGAAAAATACCAGCTTCTTTATTTTTCTTGAAAGTATCTAGATTTACACTAAGAAAAATCCTTCAGAAATATATCCAAGAAAAATCAGCATTTTTGCCCACTGCAATTTGAATATTCTAATTCTGTCCAGTAGCCTGTGTCTGTGAAAAGCCATCATTAGATCATTTTCTGTCCCATAGCAACCACTTTGTTTTCTCAGGGAAATGAAATATTTTTACATCCTTAGGCAATACCTTTCTCTGCGTGGTTTCCCAAGCGAAGCTGTTTGCAATCTAAAGCTAACATCACAATTTACACTGGGCTTCACAGAGATTTATAGCTCTTTATGTGGGAAATAAAATGCTAGCCATGGGCCTTTCTAACTACATATATGTGCGCACGTGCACAGAAAGAGGGAGAGAATTTCACATTTTATAAAAAAAAAAGCCTAGATTTGTTAATAAAGTATTGCTGAGCTAAAGTAACGGATTCAAGTTATTAGATGCATTTACATAATTAAACAATTATCTTCAAGAGAGCAATGGAAAGAAGAGAGACTTAATGTTTTAATGATCTGAATGTGCAATAATAATTTAGGTCTGACTTTGCCAAGTGATAAGAAAGTAAATAAGACACTGGGGACGATAAGCGGCTCGAGAGGATCTTCCTGTAACTGTCACAGCTGAGAATCCCATGGTAATCCAAAAAACTTCAGGGCTTTTGGCCAGAACCACCAGTTTTCAAAACAGAGTTTTCAAACCAAAGGTCTCTGTGGAGCTGCCTTTTTCTTAAAAGGGGTTTTTAATTATTAAAACACAGTAAAGTGACTATACCTATTTTAAATAATTTACTGATGCTGTTTTACTGTGCGAGTCACTCCTGAAGTTCCCTACAGGATTACACTACACAGAAGGAAATGTGGAGAGAAGTACACAGCAGCAGTTTGCCACCAAAATAATGGCAAAAAAAAATAATAAAAAGGAATGAAAGAAAAGGCACAGAAGTAGACTTTGTACTACACTGTGACTTACTGTAATCATGGGAGAGCTTCAGTACTGACCTGAATGTTGTCTCCATCCTAGCATAAAAGGACTATCCCGAAAGAAGAATTCCATTTTTTTTATTATTTTAGTTTTTTTTTTTTAATTTGGCAATCCTATTATGTCTTTTCATGGCATCAAAATATTACCAATTTAAATTTTGACAATGAGGGGCACTGGAATGTGCTAAACTCTCCTGGGGGGGGAATTGGAAATGCTTGAGATATGGAAGGCTAAACAGGATGCAAACACCCCCACAAAATGCTACGGGAAGACAGTAAATGGGAAAAACAAGATTCAAGTAGCTGTTGTGCTACACCAGATCTTTAGCAATTCCAATTTCTCCAGCTGAATTTTGAAAAATAAAACATTGAGAGGGTCGCAATGGGTGAAGCTCTGAATTTTCATCACTGTTCATTAGGATTGCCCATTTCAGCAAAGCTGAACTGTTTCCCCTCTCTATTTGCCTCAGCTTTGGAGACCAAATCCAGAAAGAAGACTAGTGGGGATCCACTTGTCCTCATTGTACAACTCCGATTGTTTCTCATTAAGCTTTAATGTAAGGAAAAGGCACGGTGTGAGCCATCACTGAGTTTATTTCAGTGATGATGCAACCTGATGGCTGCGCTGCATAATGTCATATGCTATCAGCAGATGTGTCCCCGTGTGACCTTCCCTATAGATAGTGAGAAGCCTCTGAAAATACAGAAGGCAGGGAACAGCTTTGAAGCCGTTACTGGACAGTTGTCACTTGCTTCCAGCCACTGAACAGGACTTGTGACTGTCCAGAATTAGTGGCTCAAGTTGCTCAGACCCTTAGTTATGAAACCATGCCTTCATCAGCTTCTGAAAGGCTCATCTTTCATCTTTAATTTATTAAGGTTTCTTTGTCATGAGTGCTGAAAAGAACTCGTCTTAGGGCGAGTTTTGTGCTCCCTGCGTTTTGGGGCTGACTCAAAGCTGCGCTAATTAAACCACAGCTCCCCAAGGGGGCTTCTCCTTCCATCCGTCAGGAACACCTGGGTGATGGGGACACTTCAGGCACGCTGCCGCTCTCGCTCTGCCTCCTGAAACAGGGAGGACTGATGGAAGAGCTTCCTGGGCTTAAGGAACGGCTAAACCATCAGTTAAGTCACGTCTGGATCTGCTCAAAGCTGATAAAAATTAATAAAAGCACGAGCAGTAGTTTTGTTTCTCAGCTTTGTAACCCATGCGGGTATTTCAGTTTTCAATACTTTGATAAATTCCAAAAATACTTCTTTATATAAATTCCCCTTCAGTTGCACCTTCATAGTTTTACAAATTAGATCAGCCCTCAGTGCCTTTTTTATAGCTCTTTTTTATAGACGCCCCATACTGTGTGTTTACGAACATTTTATCAGGTAAAGATGGAGCAGAATTAGGAACCCATGAGATTTTAATTCCTTGTTAAGCAATTGTCATGGCAGATTCCGACAAGAACAGAAAATGTCATAAAACTAAGCAGTCCTCAAGATAATTTCTAATAAAAACAGAACACGGGACATCTATACATTTCATTACAAAGGCTGTAACCATGGTAGGAAACGCAGCACAATTTGATTCTGACAACCTGTAATCCAAGTTATAACACAGTTTGAATAAAAAATTATAAAAAATATCTCCAAAGCCACCACGTTATAGCTTTAAACCGAGAAAACCAAAACTGCATTGAAAACTTCCTGTATTTTAGCTAGGGCTTGGGGGAAAGGCTTAAAACACTCCTGTTAGAGCACAGCACATCTCCACTTGGGCTGAATTAATATAAAATGCACTTGAAAAGACACCTGGATGGAGAAGAAAGAAAAAGGGGAACTCTGAGGGGACGATGGCAGGAGATTGAGGAGTCACCGTCAAGTCTCCAGGCACAGATAACAACATCCTACATTGGACAAAGAGTAGAGCTGCCACTGCACAGTATTTCAGAGGTTCACTAAACTAAAACATTTTCCTAAGAATGTTGACTTCACTGGTAATTGAACTCTCCTCCAAAACAGCATTATTGGAAGGGTCAACGCTGTGTAGGCAAATTTAAAAGCTGCCACCCTGTCAATACTGGAGTTACCAGGCACTCTCTGTCTCTGTAAATGCCAATCTAACAGAATCCACAGCCCAACAGTTCATCCAGTAACACACAACTACACGGTGAGCTGGCTTGTGGGGTTTTGGTTTGGATTTTTTTTCCCTTTGAAACAATTTATTCCCCCTGAATGTCTCCCACCAGGAGTTTAACTGACATCTTCCAACTTTCTCCCCAATAAGAGAGGCAAATTCTACTCTAGCACAAAGGCCATCCCCTGCGATTTATTCCTCCAAAACCTACTGTGCAAGCATTTAAGAAAACAAGCAATCTGAATTACGTCTTACGCTCATGATGGAAAAAGTATTGGTTAATTCATCCCTACTGATTTGAAAAGAAGTTTGTTTGGTTTTTAGCAAACTGTGAATGTGGCTTTTGTTGCTCCAACATGTATTTAAGTTCTGAAAATACTTCCTTTGATCCAGCATCAAACCATTAGTCACACTCCTTTCTGAAACTCAGATCCACAAAGAGATAAAGAGCAGTTAAAGTGACAGAGGAGTACAAGCAAATACACCTAAAATAACAATAAAGGACACTGAAAAATCTAAGATTTGTTGTTCTTTTGTTGAAGTATTTGAAGCATTTTATTTCAAGTTTTGAGAGAACTTAATTACTCTAAAATGGTTTCTGTCACTCACTGCACCATAAAAAATGGATATGTGTATACCCAGGTGTCTGTAGACATCCCATTTTACAGGAAGAAATATGGTAAATCTGAGCTGGTATATTCTACAACCATTCTCCTGCTTTGCAGAGTCCCTGGAATTCTGCATGGCTCATGTAGACACCTTTAAAATCTCAGGGCAGCATCCAGGCCACCGTCTCAAACTCCAAAGTTAGGATTTTCAAAAGGACCTCTATGCCCAAATTCTGTTGGCTTTGAATAAAAATTAAGCAGCCAAGTTTTAATACTTAAAAAAATTTCCAGCCTATATTGTTCGATTAAATTTGGAGTCTTCTTATTAATAACTGAATTGTAAACCACATTAAAATACCGATATACTAACACAAAGTAACGGATCAGTAAACATTAAGCAATAACCATTCTCTTAAAAGAACCTTTAAAAAACCTACTATATGTATTCATAGAAGTATTTTACATAATTAGTATCATATTTATTATGCAAGAAAAATATTAAAATCAATGTGTTTTAAGGTTTTCACAAAAAGCTGTGCATCAAAATTAACTGGAAGACACTTTCTAGTGGATGGAAGACAAGTACACTGAGAACTACTCATGGGGAACTATCCCATTTATTGCAATGAACATCTTAATCTGTAGCTATACAGTTAAAAAATTAAAATCTTAATGCATCTTAGTCTCTCCTTCGATCTATTGTTCTGACAGCTTACATTTTTAAGTTGCTAATTTGGTCCATACCATAAAACATTTATTTTTTTGTGTGCAGAAGTTTTCTAACCAAAGGTGTCTTTTTCTGCTGCATATTTATTGGCTTTCCCAAGAAAAAAGTAGGTGGGACCATGTAGAACAGGTTCCCTGTATATACAATCCTTATTGAAATATCATGAGGTGCAGGACTGCATTATTTTTCCTTGACTATAGGAATACCCAGTACTCCTGACACTAATACCACCCTTAAAATGAGAGTGTTACTCTCAGACATCCCAAGAAAATACAGATCCCTAGCATTCTGTTTGACTGGGATAATACAGGACTTAATCACCAATTTAGATTTATGATTTAATACACAAAACATATTAAGAAGAGATTATCCTGTTAGTCACAATGAATAGCATCTTACACTAAAAACACTTTATTCCATCCATCTTTTCAATGTTCTGAGGTCCACGTGTGGAGGTCAGAGGCCCAGAATCACTAATTGAGACCCTCTTTATCTATCACCAACTTAAATGGGCTCAAGACAACAGAATATGGGTCTCTGAAGCCTTTCTTTATGGAAATATTCCTAAAATACCTCTGTGTTTCATTGCTTTTCCTTCACCAGGAATAAGAGCACCAAAAATCAGATCTTTCTACTATTGCCCCCAAAAAAGAAAAATGACCATGGTTTAACCCTTACCTGACAGCAACACATTCCAGGGGCTTCTACTTGAATATGGGAAGCAGGATCCTTTAAGAAGGGCAAGGAACGAAGGCAACATCAAAAAGAAGTTAGGTGTCAGAATATGATTTTAAGGGGAAAATCTGAAAGCAGAAGGTTACGTAAACGAAACTCTGCTGATGGCACGATTTGAAAATGGAAAAGCGAGCAAAATAAACATTTAGAGGAGATGAGGAAGCAAACTCTACTTTCTCTCACTTTCTCCTACTCTGCTGTTCCTGCTTTGCATATGAAAGGAGGAAATGAGGTAACGAAAGGTAAGGGAAGGCGATGAAGAATGTTGAGCGTGATTAAGGATGGCAGAGGAAGGTGAAAGAGGGTTTGGAAGAGAGGAATATCTTAGAGATACACCTGGAACAGCAAGACAGACTGCTTTATCGGCAGCATTTGGGATGACACATGGGGGCATCAGGCACCACTTGCTGCAGCGTTGGACGAGACACCGACACCAACCCCCTCCCTGCCCCGGCAGCACTGGAATTGCAGAATCACCATCACAAAAAATCACTTAACTTTCCAGAAAATAGCTTTCATAGCATGCTTTGTAATTACATCAAACTGAAACCTGTCTTCTCAAAATATTTTTTCTCTTTTTCCTCTCTATTTTTTTTTCTGGTTATATTTTGAGAATTCATATTGTACGAGCTATTAGTAGTAAAAAAACTAACCCTTCTAAGAACATGGTGAATATTTTCTCCACAATTTTCATTATCTCTGCATAAAATACTATAAAAAGTCCACAGAATATTCACAGGATGGTTTTTGAATATTTATGGAATTCTGTTATCACAGCTATTAACCTCTGCTTTTTAAACATTTGCACAACTTTGTGCCTTATTTACTATAGCTCTCTAATTTCACACACTTTCCATCTTTTATCTCATCAAATGTCAGGCTAAGTTTAGTTTAAAAGCATTATTTTCCAATGTGCTTATTTTACCATATCCTTATCTACAGTTCACAGCTTGACGTCTGTAAATTCAAGGGATATTGTTACATTTGGGGAGTTTGGAAGAGCTGTATTTCATAAGACCGTTTTGTTCAGCAGCGTGATTCCATATTTTAGGAAGTTCTTTTTAACCACACAGGACTCTTATATCAAACATAATTTTCCAAGGTATTTGATACGTCAGATACATCCCTGAAAGTTTTCACATTTCACCATTCTAATTGAATACTTTTGTTTAGAAAAAAAAGTTTCAGAGTTTTGATATTTTGGGGATCAAATTATGATCCTGAATAGGTGCCCTGTAATTACAAGTCAAACCACAAAACGAACAAGGGCAACGGTTGTGCTTTAATTTTCTAGCATTCTGGAATCTAAAAGGATATTTTCTAATAAGCTGAAAAAAGGAGGAAAGATCTGCCTACCCCAGGGACTGAAACAAGTGAACATCAAGACACTCAAATGTCCCACTACATTAATAAGGGGAAAATTTAAAGAGGTTTTCCAACTCAGTGGATCACGGGCAGGTTTAAGTGTTGCTTCAATTATTACAGAATTCAAAGTGTTTAGAACCACCAATATGAAACATCGCACATATTATACACGAGAATCGCATGTATCTGTGCCTTGGGCAGGAAAGGATACTCCAATTATCTACCAAAGAGTAAGAAGGAGGTGCAAGAAAGAGTTAATGTTCTCATTTGGTAAAACAAATTAACCTCAGTGGCAGGGAAACAAAAAAAAAATCCCTGTTTCTGACAGTTTTGGGGAAGCTTCAGCAGCAGGTGCAACAATGTAACATCGACATCCTGAAGGGGAGTCCCAAGGAAAAGAAGCTCATAATGGAAAATTGGCAACTGACTTTTTCATTGTAATAACAGGTATTCAAATGGGAAAGAAGAGAACAAGCAAACATTGCCAATATTTTGGCATTTGTAGGAGTTATCCAAAAAAAGCATCTCTAGGTTCTCTACAGCTTTAACCCGAGAAAAAAAATGCACATTAATGCTGCAAAGGAGCTGACACTTCTCATCCGCGGCCCACTCAGCCAAGGAACATCCACTTATATACCCTCATGCATTATTCACCAGGAAAATTGAAATAATCTACCAGTGGTTAAGCAGCTCAGAATCAAATGCAAATCAAGGGAAAGCAGTTAAGAGGGAGGATCATTCACAACCTGCCCTGAACTCCCGACGCTCCTCCACACCACCAGGCTGGAGGCTCCAGCAGGACCCTCCCAGATCATTCCGACCCCATTCCCGGCTGCCGCAGGTGCTCGGTATTAAAAGCCTTTTTTTACTATAGCACTGACTACAATCGTATCAATTCTCAATTACATCCATTCTCTACCTGACTATGAAACTTCAGACACGCAACAGTCAAGCAGAAAAGCAAATTTAAAGTTACGTAAAATTTTTTTCCCATGAGGGAAGAAGTTATTGCCGTCACCATCTTCACTTCCAACAGCAAGATTCAATGGGAGTTACCTTACATCGTGATTTATAACAATTATTTTATTACCTTAAGATCAGAAACAATAAATTTATTTTTAAATCACAATGAGAAACTAAAAGCCCAGTTAGCCCTTACGAATTTATACACCACTATTTACAAGCTAACGGGAACAGCAGAAAAATGTATAATTTTTGCAAGTTTATACAAATTATCCTGGACAAATATTCCACAAAATCTGCATAAACCTTATCTTATGAAGTATTTCCATGTGTCAGAATTTATCATCATTGATGCTTACTCAGGTGGGTGTAAACTCCCTGCATTAATATTCTTTATTGGAATTTAATAGCTTTAACCCTTCTGGTTTTAAGGACACTCACGATACTGTTTGTATTTAAGCAGCACAGTTTTCCTCCCCCAGACTGTACACAGCAAAATAATTTTCAATTCAGTAGAAATTGATGTTTATTTTTCAGACAAGACACTTTCAAGGAAAAAAAAAAAAAGTTCGATTTAATCAACTAGTTATTTATTTCAACAATTGGTTGAACTCAAAAATTCTGTTGGCAACTCTAGCCCTGATCTCATAAAATTACAGAATGACAAATTACAACAGAAAACATTCCTGTTGTAAGCATAAAATTAGAAAGCGTAAAATAATGAATAAGAAAATCAAATATGCCTCACTCTAGGTGGCAAAAAAATTCCATTAAGGTTATATATTTTTGCAGTCCTTTCAGATATATATTTGACTGCCAGAATGCCTGAGACAAATAAAACAAAAAATCCTAAATGTCAGATATTCCAGGCACAATGAGAAAAATCAGACTAATAACCACCCCCACCTAGAAAACAAGATGAAATATTGTTTCAGGAAGAATTTGGCTAGTATCTTAGGATATTAACACATTTTTAATGGTTGGAAACACTACACTAATGGCTCATTTTCCTCCAGTTCAGTTGTATTTTCCTTCACAGATTTTCAGTTAAATTTGCTCTTTTAGATCTGCTGGAGAAACATCCGAGTGAGACAACTGGACTGCACTGCAGTGATTGCGGAGTGACAACACACCACTCGGCCAAGGGGAACAGGTCCCTCAGTCAGAGAGATCAGGGTTCAGCTCTCACTTTATGGAATTTATGAAGATTTCTTTAACGTTTGTATAAATCCAGACCAAAACTCTACTTTCACGGCACCTGCTTGAAGATTTCCCCAGAACACACTATACTTTGCCCTCAGAAGACCAAGACCAAAAGCATCCCCAAATAACATTAACCTCCAATTCTCAGGACCCTCGGTATTTCAAACACAATTCTCTCACTATAAAGCTATATTAAATTTTCCACAGACTGTTTGGAAGCATTTCTTTGCCTAAAATAACCCTTAAATTTAAGATCAACTGAAATTTAAAAAAACAAATCCTTTACAGTAAGTTATTTTATATCACTAGAACATTATATACACATACTAAAGACCCTAATTAAACAGATTATTCATTTAGGTAGAATAATTGAGATCTCCTATGCTTCTATTGCCAATCCGATACACAAAGCAGCAGCATTCTAGAAAAAGGAGACAAAATGTGCACCCAAATATTTTGCCAAATACTTCAGAATTGGCTCTCTTCACATATAAACTATACTGGCCCTATCCCACATCTGTACGTGTTAAAAGATGGAATCTTAAGTATCACTAAACATAGAGATATGATTTTGATTTCAAGATTCTTTTGAGTAAGTCCTAATTCCACTGATTTTTCTACATGTCTGCAGGGAAAAAAAAAAAAGAAAAGGTAGGTCCAAATGGCTTTATTTTATACGTCTGTGTGTGTGTGTGAGTTTATACAATTAAAATTCAGCTGTTAAAAAAATACTCTTTATCTAATGATAAAAGAAGTTTAACTACTGATCTGGATTTTAATGTTTTATACACAACTCTTCAAATCTTGCCACATCAGAAATAAGCAACCAGTAAAAAGTGTTTTAACACAGAAATCTGAAAGCTATTTGAAATAAAGACCCTGTAGCTTTTATGAGATTAATAGAAATGAAACAAAACATTAATATCAGGAAACAAAAATGGTCAGAGTATACATGTGAGTTGGCATGACTAAAACCCATTTCTTGTGATTCTACATCTACTGATCAGTGTTAGGAAGTTAAGTCATAGGCTGCTATTTATATGATAACGATCTCTAATGAGTCTATCTGTGGTCTAGCCTGACAGCCCATCAAACGAATTCTGGGCTTGAATATTCTGCCTCCTTAAACAGCTCTGCTCACCGGAACAACTTAGTAAAATGCTGATCTTGGCAGACAAGGACACACACACGAGTTAAGAAACACACCTCATCTCACCACTGATGTTCACTGACGGTCAAACGATGACACCACACCAGCGCCACCCAGTCTCACCATGCCCTGCTTACCCTCTCATGTAGCAGAGATGACTCTGGTTTTCCCAAAGTAATATTTTAGGAGTATTTACCAAGAAAAAAAAACGAAAAACAAAAAACAGAAAAAACTTGCCAAAATTGTGAGACTTTTTTAACATGATATGATACTTGGCTGGCTTTTCCTTACTGCCTGGAAGCCATTCAACCAGAACAGAGAATTTAATCCTCCACAACATGTATTTTAATGACTCATTGTTTTCCCATTTCTTTTTAGTTTCCACAATGCTTAATGGACTTGAGCACAATTATTCAAACACTGCAAACAAAAAAACCCTTTACTTTTCTGAAAAAAAAAATAAAAGTAGTATATGACAAAAACAATTTAGCTGTAACCAGTAAAGGACATTCTAAAATTAGAGCCCGTTTTGTTAGGGGTGGTAACAAAGCATCTAAACCATATGCCGGTGTAATCTATAAAAGTTCGATACAAAGCTTATGCCAGTGTAACTTACTGTTTCAGAAACCAGCATAACTGCTATTGTACATGGATACAATATTAATCCAAATAATTTTAGATTTTAATTTGCATATAGCACTGGATCAGTACAAACATTTGGATATGAGCAGTACGTTACAGTTTCATCTTAAAATGTCAAGAACATGTTGTTACCAAATACTAAATATAACTAAATGGGGAATCTATGGTTTTAAACAACTCTTTACTTCCAACGTACTCCATTTTTTCCACTTAGAAAATGCAGATTTTTTTTTTTTTTACTCTGCATAGATGTTCTTCAGATTGCATAGGAGACAGTCCACCAGCTGCCAGAAATAGACTTAATAGATTTCGTCTTTTCTTCTTCTCCAAGAGGAAACCCGAACACACCCTAGGATAAGGCACTAGCCTAAATCCGTAATAATTTATGTGGATTTTACCCAGATTTACACTTCTTTAATGCAGAACACGATTTGTCACTTGCATAACAGAGTTTAGACACCAGAAAAACTTCCCCCATCAATTGAACTATTTCCCTCTTCAGCTGGCACAGAATAAACTGCAACCGGTTATTCCGATGTAGCCACGGGTGGAAAACAGAAACACCAACTAAAGAGGGAAGTACAGGAATTCCTGGATAACCTACAGCAGGCACGGTGGTCATTCCCAGCCCGCAGGATGCTCTGCCACAGTGTTCAAAAGAAAGCGCTGTCACCATAGCAACCAGAGCATCACCCCACGCAGGGACCACTATCAACACCCCAGACTTAATGAGCAGCTTGGCTAGTGCTGGGGCAAACAAACGAGCTCATTCCAGCCACTCCTCACGCCAGACCCACGCTGTGGGTCAGTACAGCACGAAGCTACACTAACAACCTCCTTGCTTGAAGGCTTTCTGATGTTAAACGTGGTTCAACCCAAAGCTCAACTCTTCGCCTTTCAGTTTCTGGTCTCCAGTTGCTGCCTCTGAGCATGTGCAGAAACTTCTGGGAGCGCCTTCAAAAGACAAAGATACACCTGGAGTCACGGTGGTGTTGAAAAAAGTCAAACACAACCCTAAGATGCATGGAAAGCTCTGCCTTAGGCACTTGGTTCCTGGTACTCAACCACAGCACTGCATATGGACCAACCAGAGAGAGTTCAGGGGACAAGAAGAGTGTCCAAAAGCCCAAAGGATCTAAGGGGAGGATTGAATCGGTTGGTTAGCTTAGTCTTAAGAACGTTTTCTTGCCTTTCTGCTACGCTGTAAGTCACTGTAAGTGGTTCTCTGCTATTTTACTGGCTTTCCATCCCATGAATCTCAACTGTACATCAACTACTGCAGAGCAAGATCCCAGTCCTTGCCCTCTGTGGCCGAGTCAGGTCCATAGTCCCCGTGTTGGCTGGTGGCTTCTGCACACAAGGAGAGAGCATCTCCTTTCCTCCCTCCAAACTCCCTACAGCCCCACCAGTTGTCTGTCTTTAAGACAGGGGACCACTGGATTTAAGCAAACACCCCCCTGTAGATTGTATGCCTCATCCTCTGCGGAGAAAGAGCCACCAGGTACCTCAGCATCTCCTCGCTTTCTGCAGATAACTGCTTAATACTGAATGATAAATAAGAATAAACTGGAATACCTCTGAATAAGGGAGAAAATTTCTAAGCCATTCATACTTGAGAATGCTTTATTCAAAAACCTAAAAGCATTTTTCATAGAATTATCTGGAAATAGTCCACTGATTCATAAAATATAGCTAACAAAATCCAGCATTCCACTTTTTATTTTATTTGTTTTTACATGCATCATTTCCTGCCTCTAATTTTAATTCGTAAATGGAATCTCACAGATATATCCTCTCCTTTATTTTCCTGTAATAATATCATAGCAGTTTTCTCTGGCTACTCACAACCTCTTTGTTCCCTTCACAGCTTTTCCTACTCATAGAATGAAGAAATATGTAAAAATAGGCCACAAGAAACTAGACACACTTGATCTGTGCAGCAAAAATAGAGCTCTTTAGCACCTGGCATTCTCAAGAGTGTTAATGAATCCGGCAAGATAAGCCATGCTTTGACCCAAAAATAAAAGCTTAGCCCTCAAAAGGAGGGTAAAGATGAATTTGAACTAACACAAAAATTCCCATGGACTCACGGCCTCCTTTGATTTCTTGCAAGGTGTGACCCCAGACACCTGGAGAAGTGCTATGTGGACAGGCAGGAGGGACGGGGTTTCCTTTTGAAGGCAAAGGCAGAGAGATGGGATCAGGTTCTACAGCAGGAGATCCAGCACGTCTCTGCGGGAGGGGGCTGCTGGGACCCTCAGCTCTGCTCGACCCCTCACACAGGTGGGACATGCAGGAAAAGGAAAAGTAATGCACAGAAAAACATTAATTTTAGCCTGTTACGATCCCTGAGGTCAAGATACACGTGTACCTCGGTGCCTGCAGTCCCAGTGATGCTACAAGCACTGGTGGCTTGGTGTTAGATCCAAAAAAAAGGAAAGAGAGACTCAAAGGACAAAGCAGCAAGCTGACAGCCGGCACTTGGAAGGCTCTTTTCAGGAGCAACAACTAATTTCTTCAGGATAAATGATTCCTGTTAAATTACAGATTTGATAAGACACGTTTAAAACTGAAAAGGCACCACAGAATTTGTGTTACATTTCGGTATCTCAGATGTTCCAAAGAGATGTAAGAGGCAGTTTCCCAAGTAGAAAATGCTATAATACAAAAGATATAAATAGAGAATGGAAATTTACCAAGTAACGTGTGGGGTTTTTTCATAAGAGAATGCTTTAGTAGGAGGAATAAATCTGAGTATTTTATTTTCATAGTTTCCTTATTTCTGAAAGCCAAACAGCTAGGATGATAGTTTTAAGACAGAATTTTTATTAGGGTACTGAGGTCCTAGCCTAGTGGAGTTAGTAGAAACATATAATTAACAGAAAACCAGAGTTACTCTTACACATGTACAAATAATACAACCTTAATGCTGTAAATCTCCCTGCCTCTTCAATTCAATAAATCTTTTGTTGTTTTCATTCAGCACGGATTTCACCCTGTTATAGCCACTCTGCTGGATAATATTTACTCTGCAACCACTTCTGAATCAAGATGGTATCATAATTCTGCCTTTTATGAAAAATCCCAGACAAGTATTTCCGCAACATTACATAGAAAATGGAGTAGAAAACAGTCTTTTGACTTCAAAACCTGCACACAAAATTATCAAGACACATGAAAAGGATAAGGAAAAATCAAAACAGAATGAAGATTCACTGAGCAAATGACCTTGTTGCCCTCCAGTAGGATTCCCAGGCTACACAGGGCACGGGAACTCCACTGCACTGGGCAGACTGGAGGAGACTGGAGTGCACGGCCCAGGCCGGTTCCTGTGCCCGGGAACGAGCAGAGAGAGATGCTCCAGAGAAAGAGGGGCAAAACAGTGACCTCAGCTCACAATCAGCTTATTTATTTGTATTTATGGCTGTAGTTACAGCCAAATGCAAAAAATAGGTTTAGATAGGCGAGTAAATAAAACTTCGTCTAATTGGTTAACTTGAAATTGAAGGAATTAAAATTGTCACCCCTTAAGAACACATGCCATCCCTAAACTCTGTCTTACATTACTATGTTTAGAAGTAATTTACACTTTCGGTTCTTCCTGAAAACACACAAAGCCAGGTAACTCCAAAGTAATTGTTTCTCTGCTATCCTTGGAAACCAGCTTCTCTAACAAACAACGTGTACACCCCTAAGAACCTCCACTTGCAACTGGTGAGAACCATGGAAACCAGTAAACAAGGCATCCTTCTGATTCAGCTGCCCTTAGAACTGCAAAATACCAAAAAATCGTCTAACACAATTTTTGTCAATGAAGTGGACATCTGGCAGTGAAATGAAAGAGGAAAAATAAAAATAAAAATAAAAATCTCCAAACACCAGCTCATTAAAATAAGGAAGGAACGACAGAAAAGGGTTAAGTTTCAATGGCCTTGGACTTCCTGGGGACTCTGTCCAAGATCCTAAGGAGATCTGGTTTAAATAACTGGAAAGTATTTACTTGACATCTTCCACAGCGTGACAATACCTTGACTGCAAAAAGCTCCGGCTGACCCTGAACTCCAAGGGAAAGACTGTCAACTCCGACCCGGGAGATTGAGATATAAGTGGAGTAACAGCAACAGCGTGAAATATTGTGAACTGTGTGAAATACAGTGTGAAATATTACACTCGTTACAAAGCAGCAGCTTCAAAGCCTATCCCTTTATCAAGCCTCATCTATAATTTGACAACAAATGATCTTCTACAAGGATACTATTTCCTTTGAAAGAGACTGCACATTACAAGATCAATTTGCACTAAAATTCTGACATTAATACCTTGTTAGGAAAATCAGATTATTCATCAGATATTAAAAACAAATTTCTCCAGTGAAGCCTCAGTTCTAAAAGTAAATTGCCAAGCCACTGTATGTTGAATGGAAAACATAACATCAACTTGATTTTGATAAATAATCCTGTTTGAAAGAAAACCAGTAGGCTTAGCTGTTAAAAAGCATGTAAATATAAATTTAGCATAATAGAAAGAGGAGTTCCAAGTAAGGGAGTCACTGATGTGTAATAAATCTGTTCAAAATGGAGGATATTACCTATTACTGAAAAGCCCAGCTTAAAAAGGTTACTTGAACTGATCCAAAAGAAAAATATTACCCTTGCAATCACTAAGCTCGTACAAATACTTATAGTCCTAGAAAGCTTTTTATTTATACAAATACTTGTTTTATACGATTGGCAGTGTAACCAAGTTGCTCCTCTATTTGGAAGTCCATCCTCATCCAAATCCAATTAGTCCATGGAAGATGTTCTTTTCCCCAAATGGGATTTGTATTGAACCTAATTATTTTCAGTATCACAACAATAAAGATATACACCAGCACATAAAGATTCACATTCTCAGAAGCTACAAAGCCACCCTTGTGCCATTAGTCTTAACGTTTTAGTCTATCGGTGGCCTAATTATATAAAGGAAATTATTGGGTCCATAAAAAGGCTTGTGATGAAGTGCTGAACATAAGGACCTACATTACACCAAGAGTTTCTTTTTATTTCTATTTTTTCCCTCTTCCCCTCTGTTTTTTTTCAGTCCATTTCTGTATCTACTTTAGGAAGCACTTTAGGAATTTTCTTCAGGAAGCATTCCTGACTTTTCTTATCAACCTCTCTGTTGCCGTATTTTATTTTATTTTTAACTCCAGCATTTATTTCATGTTCTTTTATCTCTTTTTCCTCTGTTCTCACCATTGTAAATGGGAGAAATAGAAAGCCGTGGGATTCTGCACACATCTATTTCTCCATTTGTCCTACCTCTATTTTTGACCCGGCTTCACTGTTCCACTGTTTGAAATCCCACACAGCATTTGACACAATCTTAGAGGGCTCTTGAGGCTCATGGTGAAAAACAATTTAAAGAAAACACATTAACTTTTCACAAATACTAGAATTCTCTGTGAGACACTTCAAACAATGTTTCATCTGTACTATCCCTTGTTGGGCTGGCTCGTATCTTGCATCTGCACTGAAGGCTCCCTGCCTGAAACTAAGTGTGGACCCTCTAATATCACCATCCAAACCCTCCTGGTTTGTTACAGAGAGACCTATATTATATATATATCTATATATCTATATTTATATTTATATATATCATGATTGAAATGCACTGATCACATGCTTCCCTCTCAAAAAGAAAAAAAAAAAAAGGACAACTATAGAAAGTCTAGGGATGCAGATTTTAATGGACCCTGAAAAGTTAGATGAAAGGTGCTTAAGATAATACTCATCAACCAGAAATAGAAATAAAACCCACAAAGTCCACGATAGTTTCTTATATTCAATTTTGCCCTCCATTCAAGTTTTACATCTCCTCAGTGCTTTTGTCTCTAAGGAAGGAGTTGCTTTAGAAGAGAAATGGGGGCACAGATGGAGGACAGTTGAGAAGACTCAGCAGCTCAGGGTCCAGCTGCTGCAACCAGACAAGCTGATACTCAAAACAAGACACATCTGTTAAGAAAGGGGTAATCAACTCTAGAACAACTAATAAGTGGATCCCAAACCATCAGATTGCAAGACTAGGATACAATTTTCCAAATCCCATTTACATTATTGCAGGTCTTTAACAAGACAATTGCTTTTTCTAGTTATAATCCAGTTCAAGCAGGAATTAGTTAATATAAATTCTGTAATCTGGACTATGGAGAGGGTCAGACACACGATCACATAAACCTCCACCAGTTTCTTGATCTACAACCTATAAAATTGAATCGGAGATCACTGAACAAATTTCAAGGCCCATGTAAACTGAAAAGTATTACTTTCTTTTTACATCCTCCCAGCCTAATTCACAGAATCACAAAATAATATGGGGTTGGAAGTGACCTCTGGAGAAAACCCTGCTGCCAGAGCAGGTCCACCCAGAGCAGGTTGCACAGGAACATGTGCAGGTGGGTTTGGAATATCTCCAGAAACAGACTCCACCACCTCCCTGGGCAGACTCTTCCAGGGCTCTGCCACCCTCACAGGAAAGAAGTTCCTCCTCGTGTTTAGGTGGAATTTCTTCTATTCAAGTTTGTGCCTGGTGCACCTTGTCCTGTCACTGGGCACCACTGAAAAAAAACTGGCCCCATCCCTCTGACACCCACCCTTGAAGTATTTACAGGCGTTGATCAGATCCTCCCTTAATATTCTCTTCTCCAGACTAAAGAGACTCAAGTCCTTCAGCCTCTCCTCATAGGAGGGATGTTCTAATTCCCTCATCCCCTCAGTTCCCTGTCCTTCTTGAACTGGGGAGCCCAGAACTGGACACAGTTCTCCAGCTGTGGCCTCCCCAGGGCAGAGTAGAGGGGCAGGATGACCTTCCTCGACCTGCTGGCTACGTTCTCCTTGATGCACCCCAGGATGCCATTGGCTTTCTTGGCCACAAGGGCACACTCCTGGCTCATGGTCACCCTGTTGTCCACCAGGACAAAATACAACTCACAACTTATTCCAGTACTTGCCCTTGCCCCTGCTAAAGACACCCTGGTGCAGGATTAGGCACCACATCTGGAAGACTCAATCAAGCAGCAGAGTCCTGAGGCATGGGTCATCTGCTGATCATTTCCAGGGACTCCGAGGGGAGCTATGGGTGTTAGAAGGATCTGACCACCAGCTGGAACAACACTGCAAATTTCATGCACTGGGAGTAACTCAAAATCATTATCGCAAGTTCCAGTTTGGTGGAAATATTAGTTCAACCTTTCAGCAGGTGAGAGTTCCGAGGTACTGGCATTGCTGTCTGCTCATAAAATGACCCTTGATCTGCCTCCTTAGCTCAATGGCATTATCCTTTTACTTATTTCACCAGAACTTTTGAGGATAGTACAATACATTTAACTAGCTTATTTTTTTGCAAAGCAAGAAAATAATCTTCATTTAATAACCTGCTTGATACGGAAAAAATACATTCCACTTTTGTCCCTAGTCACAGCAACTATCCCTGGCATGCTCATTTTTCCTACTGATTATGCTTTACAGCTTTATTGCTTTACAGCTTTATTGCTTTTTTTAATTCAGTGACTTGCACTAATTCCATACATGATTTTACTCCCCTGTACCACCTCAGTGGTGTCAAGCCAGTGAAAGCTATTAAAAAAAGCGAAAGCAAAAAAAGCCAGTATCTGTGAAAGCACCATGCCTTATGGCATGCATATCCTTTAAGGACTTGGGAGAGGTAACTTGACACTATTCTTTGATGAAACAGCACCTTGACGATAGGAATGTTACACCCCAAAAAAAGCACAATTCCCAATTGCTGGATATAATGGTCCCAGCCTGGAAAGAGCAGATCTTCTGGCAAGAAGCTCTTCTCCTGATGAGGAGCTAGTGGACTACTCAGAAGCCAGATTTGGGGGAAGAGGGAGCTGAGATCCCTGGAAACCCTTCCAACCAGTTGGGTCTGAACATGCAGACTGGAACAAGACCCAAACACCTACCAGTTCTCCCCCTTCCTTTCTACCTTGCCTCTGCCTCTCTCCCAAACTTCTCAAACATCTCTAGGGGCTAAGCCAGCGAGCTCTGTGTAACCTGCACCCACTGCTCAGAGCACAGAGCTCTTGCCCAAGACCAAAACTATCTCAAGGGCACTGAAGATGCCCTAGGATTCCTCCAGTAGCTTCTTTTCTGCTCAATTATAAGGTTCTCCTCTTTCAGTGTGTAAAATAAACTTTAACAGGAGTATCTGTGGCAATCATTGCCAACCTGGCAGGTGGCAAGGACACGCTACTTACTGGTTTACAAAACCAGGCCAAATCATTCTGAAATCTCCTGCACTTGTATCAGCAGTTATGTATGTCATCAGTTCTCTCCTTACTTTCCTGCTTAAAAATAAAAAGAGCAAGCCTAAGAAATCCCAGGCAGTGACCACGCACTGCACAATTTGCGCTCCTTTGCAGGCAGTTGTAGGTTACATGCACAGAATACACCCAAGTTCAAAAGCCAACAGGAACAATCAACTTCTGAAAATCAAGTTTAAACTTTGAAAGAAAAGCAGCTACTGAACAATTTTGCACTAACACGTGGACAGAAAAAAAAAATATCACTTCCGATCAAAGGGAAAAAGAAAAACCTCCCGTAAGTTTTTCACGCTCTCCTACATTTAGGTATGTAATTACATTAGCAGATCACAATTCCCAATTTTCCAATTTGTTTGCTACCACACAGCAAGACTGAGCATATGACATTCTATTCCTTGCAACTATTCGGAGGAAACCAAATAAATAACAGCAACAAATTCATTTCATGTCAACCAATATACATATTTGGTTGTAACCCATGTCATTAATGTAAAGGGTTTTTTTTCTACAGATATGAGAAATAATTATTAATTTAGCAGAGATATTTGAAAGAAACCACAGAAGGGAATACAGGATTATGACTATCTCCCAAACAATATGCATTTAAAACACGGGCAATGAAGATCTCGGTGTCTTTGCCACCCTGAGCACACTAGTATCATCCTTTTGCACGTTAAGACGCCTGCTGGAATAGGAAACAGGTTCATGTTCTTCAGATTCAAACGACAAACACACCGGGCTATAATACAGGCTTGTGTCCCTTTTGCTTCTATTAAGTAACACGCGATAAAAATAGAACAAGTCATTGCTGCTGCTGACAGTTTTGTAGATTTTTAAGTCTTTTGATTCACTGCCTTTTCTTGTTTCTGCTTTTATCTTTCTAAATCTGATTTCTCCCAACTGGAGAGGTATTCTGCAGGCATTTGATTTATGAAAAACTCAAATTACCAAATGGTTCCCAAAATCAAAATAAATGAGTAAACAAACAGAATATTCATTGGGCTGGCTAGCACCTCATACAAACACTCGCAGCTGAAAAACCAAGAATGCTGACCTCAATCACTCTGATCTAATTAAAAAGAATGGGTTAGAAAAGCAATTTTATCACAAAACAACTAATATTCTTTTCTTTTAAAAGACCCATTCTGCTTACTCTACAATAAAATGCATGTTTCCTAAGATGTTTATAGTCCCAATTTCAATAAAAATCAATACTTATACTCATACTTGAAAAATGTTTTATTTAAAAAGCAATTGCCCAGTGTATACTACATATATCTTAAAGGAAAAGCCTACATACTAGCAGACTTGCAATATTTTAAAAAAAATAATAAAAAAATCCGTGTGAAAGCACAGACAAACCATCACATACACATATCTCTGCATAATTATAGAGGAATACAGGAACTCTGACTTGAAGCCTAGCAACAGTATCCAAGTATTAGTTAGTCTGCTAATCAACTACCAAAAACTCGCACACCAGCTCAATGCGTTTCTTTTCTCAAAAGGAAAAAGCAAACAAAAATAAAACAAAAGAATCCTATCGCTTCTAGCTTCAGAGCTGCTCAAGGACAAGATGTACAATATAAAACAAACCTTGTTCACTTGAAGAAGAACAACCCATGTCATTTAATCCATCTGAAAATTCATCTCATCACAAAGAACCAAGGCAAAAAGAGAGATTTAAAAATAGGTTATCCAAGTCAAAGGATTATCAGCTTGCAACGTGCTTAATATCTGCATACCTATATCTAATGAAAGCTTCAATATTCTTACATATATGATTGGGCTTTGTATCTCCATCCTATAGAAGCCATAGTAAATTCTCTATAGCAAATGCTGCCTAAATCTGCTGTGCTCATTTACTCCCAGACAGCTGCAGGCTGGATGAAAACAATCAGGGATTAACTTTTCTGTTCATCACATCTTTTAATCCATTACTTTCTCTTAGTCTGCAATAAATAAATGCATAAAGTTAAACAAATTATAAATGTGCTAAAGCTAGTTTAAAAAAAAAAAAAGATTAAAAAGGGATGTTATTATTGGTTTTTTCAATGATGTGTAAGTGCTCTGCTGTATCAGGAGTAGATGTAACGTCTTCCTCAAAGCAGAAAAGAAGATGAACAATAGTCACTGAGCTGCAAGTTACTTCTGGGTACCAAAGACTTTCAAAATAAGTGATAATTAAAACAAGCTGCTTTGATGTTGCTATTATTCCTCAAAAAAAACCCCACTAATTTGGGGGCATGGTGAATCGAAATAAGCTGAGAAGCTATACTAAGTATTTCATACTGCTTGTAAAACAAGTTCCTAAGTACCTTATGGTAATAGGTTTTCTTGCTTTATGAAAAATATTATTTTAATTTGTTTCAAATAGGATTACTTTTAAAATTATGATATTCATTCACCTTTCAAACATCTGTCAAGGAAACAAAAGGGATTCCCTGATGTTTAGAACCTCATAAAAGAAATAAATACAATGAAATCTGGATCTTGTTTTTAATCCTTTACTGATACCCCTTTTTCCTCTCCTCTGAATCCTTTATCTCTTATTTTTCATTTGGTCTTACAAAACTGCATCATCCCTGACTGAAATAAGACTAACGTGAAGTTTCTCTGTCGGTGATAGCAAGGTGTCTTTGATTGTACTAATGTGGCTATTGGAATTATTTGAAAGGGTTGTTTTTTTTTTTCTCAGTTTATTTCTGAAAATAGCAGCACTGAGTCAAAAAAAAAATCATTATCTGTGATAAATACTTTTCAGGCCACAGTTTCAACAAACTAGGCACCTAATGTACCACCTGAGATGGAAAGATTAATTGGGAATCAAGGATGGGAAAGGCCACAAGGTAAGGAGGAAGCCAGTTGCCGGCAGAAGAAGAGAGAGCATGTGTGAGAGAACCCACACAGTTTTGAACATTCAGAGGAAAAGGTCAGATTTTTTAATAGGACAGAATAACTAACAGATTTTTATGCTGATATCGTGGCTAAGCGGAAGCGGATTCTAGGAAACTCCAGTTTGCTGGGAGACAAAAGGGCTTACAACCAAAAGGGAGCAGAACTGCCTGACGTGCAACTTTGCCTGAAGGTTTACGTGCTGTAGATCAGCCTCACGGGAAGAGTCAGCGGGTTTGGATTCCAGGTCTCCCCCTTCCACAGATCACAGATCACCCCAGAGCCTCCTCTGTGCAATTCCCCAAGAGACAGTGAGCTGCACGCACCCAGAATGAGGACATGAGAGAAATCTAGCTTTCTCCAGGTTGAAGAAACAACGTGGAGGTAGGTTGGTAGGACCATTGTGGTACATGCTCTTCAACCAAAGTGCCGCTGCTTCGAGCTGTCTCAGGGTCCATCTACTGGCTCTGACCCCTCCTGAGAGTTTTAAAACCCATAACAACCTTATCCATCTTCAAACATGCTCACCTTAGCCAAATGAATGGCCTCTAGAGCACAATTTTATGTACTTGAGATACCTTGCTGGCAAAATCTCCTCTTTTTTTCAGACTCCTCTGATTAAGCAGGTCGCCAATGGCAGCTACATCTTCTGTTATGGTTACAAACTTCAAGTCATTTTGCTTCTAGAAAAGGGAAGCAGACAGATTTCATCTCTCTGACTAAACATATATGCTCACATTGGCCCTAAGTAGATGCTTTTATCTGACAAGATCTGAGTGAAAGAACCAGACACTAAATACCTTCAACAAACACCCCTCTCTTACCACCAGATGTCACATTACTCCAGTAATATGGGTCATTGTTTTTTTTTGCCTTTTTTGGCTCTAAAATAAATATTTTTATGTTTTCTTCTTTTTACAGAACAGTGTGAAGTCTTATGATTATTGCAAAGAAACTGATTTTATATATGCCTAGTTTTTCAGCATTTCAACACATTGGCTTAATAGAAGTGCTTTATAATTAAATAAAAAGAAAAAAGGAAGAACAATCTTGGTGGGATTTGATCTGCAGAACAAAGACATAGTAGTTCTGCTGTAAATTAGGGTTTTCTACTGATAAAGGATTTTCCACCTGGGCTCCTGCTCCATCACCTTCAACAGGAGGGACGGTCTCAGCATTACAACCTGGCACAGATCCAGGCCAAGGAAATAAAATTAAATTAAAATCAAAAGAAAAGGGGAAAAAAAAAAAAAAAAGACTCCCTTTAAGACATGTGATTCAGCCTCTTCTAAACTGACCAACTCCAAATTCCTATACGGCTTAAAATGGTATTCCGCTCCAAATGCCAATGGAATATAATTGGTAGAGAAAGGTGGAATAAGTGATATATTCAGTACTTAAGCACATATATTTATTTCCGTGGAGCTCTTGTGGACCAGATCTAGTGCTTGTGCTGCCGACCCGCCGCAGCCGCATCCCTTTACTCCCCAGGCAGCTCATTCAGCACAAGGCACGGCGCAGGATGGTGAATCATAAGCATTACATTACTGCTCTTACATCCTTATAATTGCAGTTTTGGCAACACTCCTTGAAACAGCTTTGTGACTGCCGACAAACTGGAAGACACCCACATAATACCTTCTGCATTGAAAGTACAAGCCACTTCCTACCGCAATAGTTTGGGACAACAAAATTATCGAAGAATAATGTTAATTAGCAGGTCAAAACAGATGGACAGGGATAGTGTAGTTCCTCACTATGTAAGATTAGAGGATTCAAGTCAATATTATTTTTCATATTTCAGATACTTCAGTTTGGAAAATGTAGAAACTTGTTTCTGTCACCAGATAAAAAAAAAACAAATGCTCTTGAAACACTAAGTTAAGTCCAGCCTCCAATCACTGCCACCAATTAAAATTTTCCAATCCTTAAGATGACACACCCAGGAAAGAAGATAGATTCTTTCAGAAAAAACAACAACAACAACAAAAAAACCATTACTGCCACTTAGATTACTTAGGGGTATATTAGGCTTGCATTTGAAAGTATCTACAGCTAAAGACACTGTGTATGAAGATCACTAAAAGTTAAAAGACTCTGTCAGAAATCTTCCAAGAGTAATGTGGAGATTTTTCCAAGAATCAAGAGCAATGCGGACTTTTTCCCCAATGCACCACCAGCCTCTCCTCCCAACGAATGCTATTCCGAATAATCACAAATATCACTGAGAAGCTTACTATTAAATGATTAAAAATCTCTAAGTTGGTAGATGAGGAGCAAGAGAGACCCACTGGAAGCAGCATATACTCCAAAGAATTGATTATTAAATTAGTCTGAAATAATTGCAAAATATAAATTACAATTAGCCTAAAATAATAACAACAACAAGGTTTGATGAACTGAATCAAAATCAAGATTCAGTATCTAACCAAAAATGAAAGATGAAATGTTTCTCAAGAGACTTCATAGTGTGATCTGTCCTTCGTCTCTTCATGAGGATAATTCTCACGCTCTTTGCTTTTCCTTCCCACTCTCTTGCCTCTGGGCTTTGCGAAGGTACATTACTCCAATGATGTATGTTGGAACACATCCAAAACTACAGGGACATAGCGGATAACCAGACAAGCAAGATAAATAAAAGCCAACTTGTTGAAGTTTAAGCGCTGACATTATTTTGCACGTTCATCATCGTGTACTAGCTCTCAGGTTTTCCGCTCAGGATATTGTCCTTTGATTTATTTTTATTTTTTTTAAGCTGGGAGACATTTCAGAAATAGACATTTTGATTACTTCACTTTTTTTTTTTCTTAAAGAAATAAATCTTAAGAGACAAAAGTCCGGCTAAATTAAATTAGCTGGGAGGAAACAACACAACGTAACACTTATTTTGTAAAATTATTCTTATTCTGGTGCAGTCCTGTTCAACATATTCATAAATGATCTGGGTGAGGGGACAGAGTGTATCCTCCGCAAGTTTGCTGATGATACCAAACTGGGAGGGGTGGCTGACATCTGGGAGGGCCGTGCTGCCATCCAGCGAGATCTGGACAGGCTGGAGAGTTGGGCAAGCAAGAACCTCATGAGGTTCAACAGGGAAAAGTGTAGGGTCCTGCACCTGGGGAAGAAGAATGTCAGACA
>JAOQGH010000040.1:64197610-64214310 GCA_025769975.1 Gallinago jamesoni
GGGGAGACCTTATCAATACTTAGAAGTATCTAAAGGGTGGGTTGAAGGAGGAGGGAGCCAGACTCTTTTCAGTGGTTGCCAGTGAGAGGACGAGAGGCAATGGGCACAAGTTGGAACATGAGAAGTTCCACTCAAATATGAGGAAAATCCTCTTTACAGTGAGGGTGACAGAGCCCTGGAAGAGGCTGCCCAGGGAGGGTGTGGAGTCCCCTTCTCTGGAGATTTTCAAGACCCGCCTGGTTGCCGTCCTGAGTAACATGCTCTAACATGCTCTAGGCAATCCTGCTTCGGCAGGGGAGTTGGACTAGATGATCCCTATGGTCCCTTCCAACTATAAAAAATTCAGTGAAAAATTCAGTAATTTCAATAGCTATGCGTAAACCACCACCATCTTGCAAAAAAATGCAGATGAACCATGGAAGAACCAATATTTCTATTTTTTTCAGTGTAAAAGGGAAGGCATCAAGAGCATATTGAGAATCTTCCCTTATAATATATTTTATAAGTATTTTTCTAGAAATCACCAAATCCTACAGAAAGTTTTTACATGGTAATAATAAGGTTTGCCTAAAGCCTCAGCCATGGGGCTATCACTTGTTTCCTGGACTGAGTCTCAGCCATCTACTTCACAACTACATTCCAATTCCTCCCACACATTGACACAAGTCAGAACCTCCACTGGTCGAGGGAAAGGAAAAGTGATGCAGAACTGGTCAGTCCAAAAAATGACGGCACTAATATCAATGTAGTTTCATACAAACTAGTGCAGAGGCTACTGGTTTTAAGCGTGTTACTTTTATTTTAGTTACTCATACTGTAAGTGTATGCATAACTAATACTAGCAAGCCATTCCTTTACTGGTTTTATTTTCTTTTATCGTATATAACTATTTTTAAGAGGAAAAAATCCACGTAGAGACACATAAAACATAATACTGTGTGTTGCCTGTGTGCAATGCTCATTCTGCACTGACTCTACACACAAGCCAAAATGTCAAGAACTAACACGGAAGAAATAAAGGCAACGTATGAATCTAAACAGCCATTTCCTTTCATTTCAACATCTTCACGAAAGCATAAAACCATTAGCCCTCTGAAAATACAAACAACAATACAATGCTCACCCTATTAGGAATAATTGGATCATTTTCAGTGCATTTTTTACATCATATTCTTTATAGGTACAGAAGGATGAAGACTTCTTACATGGGAAAGAGCTATCCCACTATGTCAAGTAAAAAACTATGAATTTCTATGCAGAAGCTATGACTTTTATGCAAAAAAAGCTTTCAGTTTTCTTGATGCGCATTGCAAAGAGTTGAAAGTATCACAGTGCTACGAGAATTCACGTGACCGCCCAGAATTTTTAACTATATGCCCGCAGATCACATGCAACCAAGAAGGGAAATGGAAAGGATCCTTAATCCGGAGCAATTCTTTCACAGATGAGCTGGCCAAGTTTCCCACAGAAATGAAATACTATCAAGTCATAGATTTGCATCGCTGAGTTATATCAGTGCAGCAACTCACACCCTCCTGCTTCAAAAGCAAAGCCGGTTTGCGTTCAGCTTTAGGATGTTCCTGTGAAACTTTAATTAACTTGAATTAAAGCATTTAAATTCATTTTAATTATCTGTATTAGAAATCGCTTTTATCAAACTGGGTTCTATTTTAAAGGGAAAACTCTCTATGTCAAAAGATCTTTTAAAAGCCTTAAGGTTTTTTGTCAAGGGCCCTCGATGCCTGTTGTTAGTGCCACACACCAGCCTCGGTGAGAGGAAATGATTTTATGGATAGAGTTCCTGTCACATATTAATTTAATTGCAGAGAAGCATCTTTCTTTATCTTCTTCTAACCAATTATTCCTACTTGAGAGCTGCTTTAGGCTGATGACAAAACAGCCTGCAAGAGCCAATTTGGCTCTTCCAGGTTATGTGGATGTGTATTTACCCTGTTAGAAACTGTCTAATTTATACTTATAAAGCATCCATCACTCTTTTGCAGTACTTATCAAATTTTCATTTTCAGAGCTTATTTTGAAAACATTTCAGCTTTTTCCCCATCTTCATTTTTTTTCCAAAAAGTTACTTTTAAAATCTCCCTAAACCAATACTGTCATCAGCTTGTAGACACACTTCACACAGAATCAGATTTAACATCTTTGCAAAACCCTGGTTTAAACATGAATAACTTATTTCCAGTGTCTGTAAATATTTTGCTTACCAATATCAGCTTCCCTGTGATTCTTGATATATTCAGCAAGCTCAAAATTTCCTGCTATTATGGCCACCTAAGGGATCGTAAAAAAGTTACAATTAGTATATTGCCATCACTTATTAAGTCGGAAAATATGCATGTTACATTACTGATAAACATCATACAGATATATTCTCGTTTCACAAAGTGGAGTAACTGTTTATTACTTCTATTCTGCAATACGTTTCTGAAATAATGTTGAGAAATGATATCTCAGTCTATTTGTGAGCAGCTCTGCCTGGCCCCCAGTTCCCCAATTACCAGGAACGTTGGGATCGTGGATGTCTTGGGAGACTCCTAGAGGAGCTGAAGCTTTTCATGTTGCCGCAGTCAAAACCAGTGGTGAACATTAAACACACCATCGCCACAGCCCTGGGAGCTATACTGGTGTGTGGAGAACACCACGGGAGCTGGCTCGGAGAGACGCACTGAAGATATTATTTCCCTTTAATTGCTCCTGCCTCACAACTTACCTGAACAATGAAAACAGGGGCTACGAGGCAACGTAGGTGGGATAACCAAGGAAGAAATACCAAGAACTACAAGTATTCAGGTACTGCTAAGACACCAAAAAAGACTAAAAAAAGAGGAACTGGAAAAGCGTATGCATATGTATAGAATTTAAAGTGTTCTAATAAAAATAGTTCTAAAATAATAATTTCCTTTTTCATTTATTTTCTGGTTGTCAAACATAGACGTGTAAATATTTATTCCAAATTCTCATCTAAACGCACTTAAAAGTATAAACCCCTCCAAGGGATATGAGGGAAGTGATTTGGTTATGCCATTGCTGTCTCCTCCCTTTTTCTTCTATTTTCCCCCTGAATATTCAGCAATCACCTTTTCTGGTTCCATTTGGCAACTTATTATGGCACCTACTGTTCCCCTCACAGCACTGTGGCTTTCCTGGTGTAGGTATAAAGGATAACCTGGGCTCACATTTCTCACAGAAGCTTCTGAATATACAGGGTGCAGGCCAAAAAAAAAAAATTTTTTTAAATTTTATATTTAAGGGCTCCCCTGGACATTGGGCTACTGGCAGTCATGAGAAATGATTACAATCTCAGGGAAATTTCTGAGCTGAAAATTCACGACCAAGAAAAATGATCTTCTGGTTTGTAGCACTCCACGGATCTCAGGGATGAAGAATAAAGCAAAGGAAGACGAAAGTGCTGAAATGGCCGTAGGGAGGTGTGTGAAGTACAGTTAACGTGAGTAATATCTCTTCATGTAACAAGCAGAACACCTTATTTCTGCACTCGTCACAGGAAATTGAATGGGCAATTTTATTTACTACTAAGCAAAACAAACTAATACGGAAATTCTCAAAAAACTAAGACTTTACACACAAGCAACAAACTACAGACAGAGAATCTTGACTAATATAGATATGTTTCCTAATTCACTTTAAATGGAAGACCAGAGCAGGCTTAAATCACGAGTCATGACCATTATATCCATTTCACCTAAAAATAAAATAATTACACATATTTTCTACACTTTTCATTCCGCATTGATTATTGACATGATATTTTCTGCCATTAGGGCATGTCACGGAGGTCTTGGAGTGGACACACTGCAGATCCTAGCACAGACATCTCATTGAAAGGCAGTTCCAGGAAGGCTTTTTCCTTCAGGAATGGGTGCACTACCTTAGAAAAAAAGAACTCACTGCAACACTCCTGAATAAAGCTAGAGGGGATTGCTGAAATTCAGATTATCACACTCTCTTCTCCCCTCCTAGTGACTTCATTTAAGGCCTTTCTTTATACCCGAGACTCCCGTTGTATCAGTCCTTACGCTTCGAGCCATCACTCGTTAGTCCTTTCTGTGGGCAGCCCTGGAAACCCTTGGGGAAGGACAAGTTATTTCAAGCACAGCAAAGTAATCTCTGGTTTATCTTTTTGTCCAAAGCAAGCAATAGTTGGTCTAACGAGAGACAGACTGATTTAGTTTAGGTTGCAAAGTCTACTGGCTAGTAAAGTGAAAGCAAGACTTTAAAGAAATAACCATATTTTAAGTATGATACGTATCGGAATAACTTTTTTAGCTTACCAAGCAAAGTTTAAAACAAACAGCTGAAGATACCATTTATCATGTTACTTCCCTGAATCCAGGTTTCCCCCCTTTTTTATTTTTTTAATGCTTTTCAAGTTCTTTCTTATTTTTTTCTTGGTAAACTGTTCCTTGTTTCACTAAAATTTTTTAACCAACATTAAGGCTAAATACAGTAATTACGTTTTCTTTTCATTTCAATTGTATCTATGTCATGGCAGAGATTGTGTTCCATGTTTGTGTAACACCTGGCACTTATACTCAATACACATACACTTGTGTTTTAAAATAATCCTCAGTAGGCAGCCATGAGCATGGTACGTACAGTATAATTGGTTTTGTCCCTTAAATAATTAACTCACATAAAATATCACCATACTTACCAGTGATAACCATGTAATTATTTTCTCATTACAATATTAACAGTAAGGAAATGCTTTGCTTTGGGCACTTCTCAGTTGTGTTACGTCAAACACCGATGGATTTCTTGGGAGCAAAATGCGTTACTATGGATTGGTAACACTGGTTCAACTCGATCCCACTTCTGCTTTCCAACCAGAGTTGGAAAAATAAAGTGTTTCTACTCAGATATGTCGGAAGACTTCTGCGTGCCGTAATATCTGCAAAGACCGGGGAGGACAGAGACAGAGGCAGGTTGGTGCTCCCACCTCATCTCCAACAGGGGCAATCATCCAGCTCAAAATTATTATCAGAACCATTAGGAAGAAGACCTTTACTCCAGGAACTACTCCTGAAATAAATGGCTTCTCAGCATGGATGAGGTATCAGAATCCAATCCCCAGCCCTCTCTGTACAGCTTCTGAAGGGTAGCTCACGATTCTCCTGGGCAAACAACCCTATGAAATTAGCAGAATTGTCCAAACGCTGCCTCTTTACCTTCACATTCTGCAGCCTGGCTGGGTTTCAGGTTCATAAAAAACATTTCTGTGTAGATCAGGGGTTTTCTCTACAATATAAGCTAAAAACAATACCTTTCTTCAACAGTTCCCCTAATTAGCATGTAAAATTCAACCAGGGAATTCAGCAGTGACAGGCAGCTTGCTAGACAGCAGCCATGTTACTCAAATGAAAAAAAATTTTGATACAGAGGAGATTGTAAAACTCAAGTATAAACATGCTGTTCAAGTGATAAACACATTTTATTACTTGAAAAAGGATCCTGCCAGATAGCTAAGAGACAGCTTGACAGGGAATTGTTCCTGTGCTTGCAATCTGAATCAAGCACTGAAACTCAGCGAGCTCAAGGTATCGTTTCCCTCAATTTAATTTGCTTCAGTTCGCTAAAAACGGTATGTAAAATCCTAACAGCAAAAATGGAGGATGTTAAGAGCTAAAGAAAGCAAGAAAAAGTTAAAAAGTACAAATATTTCTTGGCATAACATCAATGTGCTTCACTTGAAGTTGATGGGTAAAGAGTGTGGGAGAGAGCGAAGCCAGAGACAAATCTGAAAGACACAGAATTACACTCACTCGATTTTTACAGTTGCGAACTACAAAGCACAGCAACCACAGCCCCTTCACCACCAAAATTTATCTTTTAACCAAAGTTATAGTGTGTTCAAATGAATAACGTTCAAATGAAACCGTAAGTGTCAACGGTCTTCACAGGACCCAGGGCTTGAACCAAGTTAAGGTGTCAAAACTCCCCTCAATTAAGACGAAAACTAAATCAGAACCTTCCTGAAGTTCTATAATTGTACTAAATTTCTTTGTACTTTAGGAAAAAAAACCACTAATGTAGTATCTTCAGAGAAAATAAGCTCCTTGATTTACATGTTTTTAAATAGCCATATTTTGCTTCTCAGGATGCTCTGCAGTCAAGTGCTGGATTTCTAATTGAGAGGTTATGGCAGGAAAGAAGAGCAGTTGGGGATATTTTTTCTTTTTTTGGATCACAAGACATCCATCTCTTCTTGGCAGGGAAAAAGCAGCACAGCCAGCAGAACTACAAGGAAAGGTTTTCTCCAGGTCTACTAGGAACTGGATTCCAGTCATCATAATGCATCACATGCATGTTGACAGACATGAAATATCACCGTGAAAGGCTGGAGGAAGCACTTTACAACCAGAGGCCATCTACAGGCTCCGTTGTGCTGAAGCTTCAAAACCTGCAGCTTTTTAAAAACTGCAAATTCAGCAGCCTTACTATATAATTCAGGTTCATTCATTCCTGCAGCAAATGTCCTTTCATTGCGTCCTTTTGCCACAGACAAGATGCTTGTCTTACATCAAAAAATCTGTAAATCCTCAGTCCCATTACTCTGTAAACCTGATAAACCCTGTTTATGCATTGCCTAAAAAAAATAAGAATTTTAAAAAAAAAAAATTAAAAAAAAAATCACTCATAGACAGGTTCTACTAAAACCTGCTTTTTTTCCTCTATTTTTAAAGGGATTATTTACTTTGCATCAGCTCCAGGATCAGAAAGACTGCACCTGCGGTGTCACAGCGTGGTGTCAATCCAAGTCCAGCTGAAAAGCATGACTAAATAGTTCAAGTACAGTTTTCAGCCCCAAACCAGGAGCTTTATCTGCGGCAATGCCATTGGGGTGGGATCACTGCCATAGCGTCTACAGCGAACAGAAACTCTCCTGGGTTTTTAAAATCCTCATTAGAGGCAATTTTATATGAATGATAGTAACCAAAGCGACTCATTTACAAGCTCTCATGCCTCCAAGTTTAACTGACCCCACTAAGGGTGTTAACAAGGGAAATTTGTTATTTTCAAATTACATTTGATAACATACACGACTGACCTGAATAAGTCCATAAGTTTAGAGCAGGGAAAGGAGCAGAAGGAAAAGCTAAGGAGGATGACATATCTCAGTAGGAGGTAAATTCATATAAAATAAAAAGAAAGTAGGGTAAAACATGCCGCTAGACTGGAGGCATCACCTCGATTTCCATGATACTCCGTCTTCATAAAATGTCATCGTAACAAAAAGTTAATGGAGTCGCTGAAAGGGGTGAGAGCTGAGACACAGGCAGAGGGCAGTGGGGCACCGAGCCACGGGGCCAGCGACTCCGGGCAAGGCAGGGGAGCGGTGACACGAGCCAGTTGTCACTGCCAGGGTACATCATGCAGAGGGTGACCACAAGCTGTGTGTTTATTCGGGTATTTGCTCCGCCGTGGTAGAAAAAGCTTGTTAAGGGCCACCCCGGCCCGTCTCACAGACAGATGTTTCCTTCAAAGGATGCAGCTGGTGACAGCGCGTTCCTCCCTGCCAGGCCAGGCCATGCCAGCTGCTCTGCCACCCCTTTAACGAAGGAGGTTAATTGACACTTGGCCAGTTGCTATGGCTGGTAACTAAGGGACCGCTCAGCAAAGTACAAACTTGAATGAATGAAGAGCTGTGATGCAGAGAGTGGGGGGAACAGACAGGAGAGGGGGGTAACAGCTCGGGACACGGGGTGAGGAATGAAACCCTCCTCACTGGTGAGGCACCTTTAGGATGGTACTTCTTTCTCCTGGCACAGCGTTACTCTCATCCTCTGGTTTTCTGATATTTACAGGCAGAAACGTTCCCTCCAGATACAGGCAGATTTGAAGTTGGCTTTTGGAAATCAATTCAGAAATTAAACATTTGACGCATCTGCTTAGTTCTGCTTCCCTGAGTCTTGTTCCCCAAAGAAATTTACTTTAAATAACAGCAAATAAGACTACTTTGTGCAAACAGTGAAACCCGACAGATGTCCAGTTACAGGTTCCAGTGTGACAGAGTTTCATAATGTTTTCAGACTCTGGACCAGATATAAGCAGCAGCACTGACTCACCAATGTCTCTTTTCAGCCTCATAAATGCAGTTGTTACTATATCAATTACTTAAATTAATTATTTTTTTCTTTTTTTGGGGGGGGGGGGGGTTGTGATTAATGCAGTGTTTTATTCCTTTTGGGAAACTGGAAATTTATATATAAACTTTACCTGTCACTAACCTTCCAAAATTGATTTTTTTTTCTGCTTTTGAAATGTATCACAGGTGGAGTTTATATTAAATTAGAGGAGGATCTTCACAGCCTGTTAGCAAACACAATTTTAGAGCTTTATAGGTCAGTCCCTGAAAGGCAAGCCCCAAACTACATTATCGCTCTTTGGAACAAACTGCTCCACACAGTAACAATACACAAAAAGACAGAAATTGAAGTTTTCTGACACCCAGCCAATGAACTCAGACAAACTTTCTACCCGGGAGTGAGGAGAGCATCTCTCAGCTCAATTATGCTTCACTCTCAGTCAAGGCTGCTGCACTTCCTTCTGCTTACATTTTAGACCAGGCGAGACATAAAGCTTTAAAATGTTCTGCCTAAATGGAGAGCAGAGGAAGCCGTCAGGGCTGCCCAGCTGTAGCTGCAATTCACAACCACCAGTTCATGGTAAAACAGTCAGCATCCCCCACCTGCTTTTTCTCCCTTTTCTCTTCCAGACAATTTCACTTTCCTGATGAAAGCGCCTTTCATTATCCTTTCCTCCAGAGCTGATGTTTCACCCTTCCATCGCCTCTGCTACCCAGCAGCGCTCGCTAAATGAGGGTCTTTCAAGCAAGCTTGAAATGGCAACGAGTCCGGCTATGGCACTACACATTAAAGGAGACAGATATCCCAGGATGAAGTGAGAGTTCAGTCTCGACTTTGCTCAGTCTCAGCCACGCAGTGGAAATGCAGATGGACACAGAGGATGCTCCGACACATCAACCCTACGTGCTCCCATCTCCAGGTGGAACTGGAAGAGGGGATACAATCCCACGAATGAGACTGGAACCATTAGACTCTCCAGAAGTTGCCTTCCACTTAAGCCACAGACTTATAGAACTCTAAATTCTTTATTGTACCACTAAGGACTATATTATTATAACAATGAAGAAACACCACTCAAGCAGTCACAGCCATTACGCGAGAGGATTCATGATCAGCAGAGACTTGTGGGAAATTAACACCAGTGGGTTTAGGAAGAACCCACTTAATGAACAGACTGCCTGAAACACTCTTCCATGTGTCATAATTAGGATGTGTTTTCTTAATATTAAAAATATAATAAATGTTATCGTTTTAAAAATGTTTCCCAGACAAAAATTATACCAACAGTTCACCCAATAACTGCAATATCAAGAAAGAGGCGAGAATCCACCAGCAAGGCAATCTCCAAACCATTCTATTAGAATCCTTTGGAGACAAAAACTTTTTTAATTTGGTATGAAAATCCAATAGTCCTTACTGTGGGGCAATGAAAAGGCAACATAGTCCAACATATTTCTATCACGTCCTCTTGAAAGAAAAGCTCTCCGTAATAAAACCAAGAGGTAAGAGCTTTCTGGAGTCTAAAGCTACCCTGAAGTCTGATGCTGAGTACCATCAAGGATGCAGTAGTCATCCACCAGGAGATTAGAAAGTTAAATTCAGGCTGTTAATTGCAAAGACCTTGCTCTCACATGTGCCTGTGCATGTCCATGCAGGACACACCACCATGGAATTCCATCCCTGATAAATAGCAACACCAAATCAAAGCAGCACACTCTGCAGACTCAAAAAAATAAAAAAACTTTTTTAAAAAAAATCTATACGTATTCACTGCTCTCATATATGAGCAGCATGTAGAATTTAGAGCTCTCTTCAGTGGTGCAGATGGAGTTCGGTTTGGAAAAGCAAGAGGCAATCTGTGTTCCAAATTTCTTTCCCATAGGTGTGGGAGAAAAATGTACTGATCAAACACTGTTGGTTCCTCACACAGTTTTAGAGAGCTTCTACATGTGGGTATGTTTATTTCTTCAATAAATACAAGAACCTGTCTAGAACTCAATTTCCTTTGGAAATACATTCTTTTGTAATACCTCAGCAGGAGGTGACAATTTGTTACGTTTTGTTCTGAGCTCAGATCATAACAAACTGAAGAGATTTTCAATTACAGAAGACACTAAGAATTCAATAAATACAACAAAACGGGTGCTCTTCTGAACCACTTGGAAAATTCTATACAGTTACTGTAACTAAATAACTAAAAATAGAAATGCTGAATAATCATGAATTCTGTATTTTACTTTCCAAAATTAAAGGGCAAAGTATCATCCCACATTTTATATTGATTACAGTTGATTTTTCACTTTTAGGCTACAACATTCTAAAATAAAACTAGCGGAAGCTTCTTAGTTCACCTAATTATAAAATAAAACCTAACGCTTGATTAATCTACTATTAATATCACCAATTCACTCTAACAGCACTCCTGAATACATATAATATGGATGACATATCTCAAGAAGATACATATGTTTACGTTATTGAGACACACATTTACATTTACACTCCAAAACTTTATAAAAAAGTAATCAGTTTTGAAGCTGAGATGTAATACCTCCAATTAGAAATATATCAGAAGCAAATTGTTATTTTGAGAAGTTTATAATTATGTAATATTTTGTACATATATAATAAGATAATAATGCTTTTGTTGAAAAATCTATCAGAACTGAAAGATTATGTTTGATAAAATTAATTGATAAAATTAATTTTATCAATTTGAAGCTTCGTTTCAGGTATAACATTTTCAAGTTTCAGCAAAATCACTGATATAAGATCAATAAGATACACATAAAGAGAAGCAGTAAAATTTCAATTTTTTTTCTTTAAATGCTGGTCAGTAAAGATTTATATTAAGTGCCAAAATAATTTCTATTCTTTACCAGGACAATAAAATTCTGGCAATTTTCCTAAATTACTCTATAGTAACATTATGAAAGAATATAAGTAAAAAAATCATAGTCAGCATTTTCACACATGCTTCTTTGCTGGACAAAAATTAGTCTTAACAACTTTAATTATAAAATGTAATACAGGCTTAATATTATGCATTTTGAAATGAACTGACTTTTTATATTAATATATCTGATGTCCAGTAGATGGCAAAATATCAGCAACCATCACCTTTAATGTTCTTGAAACTTGCTTAATTTAAACCCCAAAGTATATATATTTTTTTTCTTCTTTCTAGTCTCCGCTTTCTATTTCATCGGATACCGGGATTAGCTTTACCTTTTGGATGTTTTCGGTGTGTTATCTGCTTGAAAGACAATTTCATCTTCATCGGTTCTTGATACAACAAAGGACAATAATGTTACTATCCTTTAAATAGTCCTTTGAAGACAGTTTCTTCACCACTGAAATTTTTTTCTCCAAAAGCATGCTGCTGCTACTGTTCTCAAATTTGCCAGCACATGTTAGCATACTGTGTACAAAAATCTCTTAGCAACAATATCTTAGTGTCTAACATTTTCCTTCTCCCAACTATGATTCATGGAGCCATCTGTAGTCAGATATTGACATGCAGTATCTTAAAATAGATACCTTACATTTGCTCAACAACTAGTTTTAGCATCTGAAAATATAAATTATGGGAAAGGGCCAATATCTCTTTGAGGCTCTTCATCATTCCCTTGATCATTTTAGCACTGTTCCAACAAAGGCTTGCCACGATCGCTTCACCTTAGTATTAAGGTCAAAGAATTCGTGCTTTCCCGAGCGCAGCCGTAGGCAGCTCGGCTCTGCCATCCCTTACGAAAACCCTCCCAGCATCTCGATGGCTTCCCTGGTGAGGACCACCTCACACTGGTGCTCTGGCTATTTTTGAATGCTTAACTAAGACAAGGTTTTTAAACTTCAAGTATTGCCAGATGCAGTACTAAGATCTAAGCATTTTTTTCACACCTTTGGATCGTAAACCTGATGGAACGTGCCCTACAGCGGGTGGGACAAGGTCAATGTCCCAACAGGGCAACAACAACAAGGCTTCTGCAGCAGTGGCTACTGTAGGGAATGCAACCATGAACCATATTCTGCTCAGAGAATGGAAAAAACAATACAACCATAGTCTCAAAAGCACTGGTTTTGCCTCCTAAAACTCTTACCAAGTTTTCACTCAGTAGAGAAAGCATCTTGTTTCCAGCGACAGCAAATTATCTATTAGTAGCTAAAGACTTTGTGTAATTAAAGTTATTTGTTAAAATATAGTTTTCAATTTTGTATTACTTAAAAGAATAGCACAGTACTAAAAAATCAGGAAATGTTAATTAAAAATAATCATATTCAGTAGAACAGGTTATATAGAAAGGTTTGGTAGGATGGCTTTGAAACAGCCTTAAGTGAAGTGCAAGGAACACACTTCCACCCCGCAGTGAAATCAAGCAGAATTTTACCCCCTTCAGAGGAACTAGGATTTTAACCTAAATATTTCTGAGCAACTGATATTTTAAAAACAAACAAATATACAGAATCACAGAATCACCTAGGTTGGAAGGGACCTTTTAAGATCATCTCGTCCAACCAATGGAAAAAAAACAACAACCAAACAAAAAAACAAACCCAAAAAAACCCCACACCACACCCAAACCAATACCAACCCAACACTAATCCATACCCCCGAGCACCATGTCAACTCGTCTCTTGAACACCTCCAGGGATGGTGCCTCAACCACCTCCCCGGGCAGCCCATTCCAATGTCTGACAACCCTTTCAGTAAAGAATTTTTTCCTAATATCAAACCTGAACCTCCCCTGGTGCAACTTGAGGCCATTTCCCCTTGTCCTGTCGTCCTATCGATACAACAACGTGCATCCAAATCCACGACATGTATTTAGCTGAGTACAGACAAAAAAAATACAGCGCAAGCATAATGGTATAACAGTGCTGGCACATTTTCATCGCTAAAATGCTGGTTTTGCTTGCAAGAGATTTTACAGTCCCTGTGGGTCTTCTGAAATACAGTCAGCAGCCATGGAACGGGGCCAGAGCTGACTAGCCTGGTGAATTTGAGCCAAAATGAGGAGAAGGCTATCACACTGAATGACCTCTTTTGGTCTCTTTGTGTCCCGCGGTGTTACCTTAGTGGGACTCTATACTGGACCGACACCTCAACGGCCTATCGGCAGCCTTGTTCATCTTCCAGTAACCTTACTGTCATCTAAAAAATAGAACCTGTATTTTATTTTACATGAAAATACACAACTGCGTCCTCAAAACTTAACTACTCTTATTCATGAACAAGCCACGACTGAATACCTTCGGATTAAAACTAAGCCTGCATGGACGCCAAGATAAAAAAATAATAATAATGTAAGTCCTTTCCTCGCCACATGCAAGCAAATCACTTCTAAATCATCTCACTCTCTCGGCTTTGAAATGCAAACTGAACTCCTATGACAAAAGGATCCCTCGTTACGCAAGAGCCAGCTTGCCAGGAAGCGTTGAACTCAATACGCGGGGAAGTCGATTAAAGTTACCATGAAACATGTCAGGAAGCAAAAAAGGAACACGCAGGCAAACTCATCCCAGGCACAACTTCACTGCTTCATGGCATTCTTTTATCTCCTCCTGTTCCTTTAGATGAGAAATAAGTAGGATATTTAGGTTACCCTACCTTGTATTAAGCCTCCTCCATGGTCACTGCATGTATTGGGAAGTGTAACATTCATTTCTATTTTAAAAGTAGAGAAAAGAAATTGCATCTTCTTTCTGCTCCTCTGCTAAAATGCCACCTAACAGGTCATTCTCATGGAAGATGCGCTTTTTCTACGTTTGAGTTTTAATAATTAATATGGAAAAGAAAAAGCAAACAGTGCGATACATGCGCATTTACAATTACAGGCTCATTCCAGGGGAAAATCCAGCTCAAGCTGGAAAGAGCCATCAAAAGCCAGTTATTGCATAATCCTCGTTACTGCCACATGGGCGAACAGCGATTGCAAAAGGAATATTTAGCAAAAGCAGATAAAGCCAGGTTGCAGCATCAGATGAATCAGATAAAACACAGCCAGTAATAAAATTGACTTAATTTTCTTCTGTCCTTCCCCCCCCCCCCAATAATATGCTACATCAAAAAGCCATGAAACGCAATCTTCTTCAGTAGAACTCTTTAGGAAAAAAGCCTGAGAAAGCGTGCTATTTGCTAGATTTTGCTTTCCTTGGAATTACGCTCAATGTCAGGTTACAAGGAAGATTCTGCCAAATTGTGTATGGGGCTGTGCAGCTGTAGGGTAAAAACCTTCACCTCTGAAGGCAGTCCTACCTCATAGAGAAGCCAAAATGTGCTATATTAGCAGCTTCTTCCTCAAAACACTTTCAGAAAAATGTCTTCCTACTCACAGCAGGCAGCAGATACTGCCCACTATTTCACAGTAGAAACTGTTCATGGGATTCAGTTCTGCAAACGCTTAATAATACAGTGTTGCTTAAACTGCTAACCCAAATGGCTGAAAACGTTTTTGGAAAGCCCTCGGGATAAAATGCATCGGGTTCATAAAATACTATGATTATTTTTCCTAATACATTTGGTGGATTGGTTCCAAATTCTGGGGGTTAACTATAATAAAACCTTTGGAAACGGCAGTCTAGTGAAAGTCAGTGCTAATAACAGACTCTGCTGAAGACGGACACGGGACGGCAGTGGACGCCAACTGCTTGTCACGAATGTTCTCTCCAAATAGCAATGCAAGAAGATGCTAAGTCTGTCCTAGAGGCACAGAACCTCCATTTTTATAAGCAACAAGAACTCACTCAGATATTGCCAGAAATTAACACTGACTAACCTGTACAGTCAGGCAAAAGCAAGAGCTGATGTCACCCCATCGCCGTCCATCCTCACGATGACCATTAATCTGTACTTTCAAGCCTGAAGTGCCCATGAGTCCCACTGATGGGTTGTGCTCAGCAGGGCATGGACAAAAAATATCATCATTTCCCAGGAACACAAGTGTAAGTTCACAGAATCATACAATGGTTGGGGTTGGAAGGGACCTTTAAAGGCCATCTAGTGCAACCCCCCTGCAATAAGCAGCTAGACACATCTTCAGCTACACCAGGTCACTCAGAGCCCCATCCAACCTGACCATGAACGTTTCCAGGGATGGGGCATCTACCACCTCTCTGGGCAATCTGGGCCAGTGTCTCACCACCCTCAGCGCAAAAAAAGATGTGTTCTATCTAGTCTGAAGTTGTAACAATCCGTTTGGACACAGAGAGAAGAACATGGGACAAAAAGACATCCTAGTCATCATGGCAAAAGTAGCCTCAGCACAAAAGGCAAATTCCAGTTTCTCTGGTATTTCTGGTTCATTAGTATTGACTGATTCAATCAGTGCCGCTAACGCAATTACATACACACAATAGCAGCAGACAAAATGTAATGAGGTATTACATTTGATAGAGAAACTGAATGGCATTAATATCTCAAAATAACACGGTTTAACAATAAGACAAATTTAAATGTAGGAGATTACCATAAGCATGCTTATCTATGGTTTGTGAAACACGCTTCTCATAAGGTTTAGCGTTCTTATACCACACATACAGGTACAGGAATCAAGAATTCCTAAAAGAACAACATCTCTCCCCTCTCCTGCAGTTAAAACACACAGTTGTCAGAGCTGACCTTTTTCCAAGGACAAGACACACTATGTGTGACTGCCCACTTATGATCAGGCTATTAAAGAACTTACCCTTGCTGCCTTCTCTTCTTGGATAACAGTATAAATACAATCGCCAGAGCAATATTCAATCTTGATATCAAAATAATATAACTAAATTAAGACCATACAAATCTCCATTGCTTTTTGCAATTTCATCTATGACAACTAACTGCGTCTGAATGGCACACGAGCCTTTCTTACTTCGAGGCAAGAACTGGTAGTGACCTTTACAATTTAATTTGCTTAATTTGTTCTCTTTTATAACCCGATTTCAGTCCCTTCTGAGCTTTTGGAAGTTTACCCAAAACCAAACAGATTGGCTCCTTGCGACCTCAGAGACTGTTTTTCCCAGGGAAATCCTGCTGCCTGTGCAAACACCTGAGGCGTTTCAGCTGGGCACCTCTGCCCGAGCGGGGAGAGACAGCACAAAGGGGAAGAAAAAGGGGTCTCAGATCATTTACATGGAGAGCGATCCAAAGGGTGGTCTCACGGACACTCCCCCATAAGATTATAGTCACGTAACAACTGTGCAGCAACAACAGCTTTTTGGTGTTATTTTTTTTTAAAAAAGACACATTGTGCAGTAAGCATTTTTAGCATCTCCAAGTGTGGCAATATTTTGCTTCTCTCAATAAAAGATAATAATATCATTTAATGTCTTTATATTTTCCGATATTACTTCCACTCGTTTGCTTTTCTGAGAAGTCACAGAGGTTAAGACAAAGGTTAGGAGTGATCAGCCAGCACTATGCAAACCATCTCTGGGTGAAGATAAATGGATTTTAATCCCCTTCTGTATCATAGAAACATCACAGAATGCTTTGGGTTGGAAAGGACCTTCAAGATCATCGAGTTCCAACCCCCTGCCCTGGGCAGGGACACCTCCCACCAGACCAGGTTGCTCAAAGCCCCATCCAAC
>JAOQGH010000040.1:64214410-64257003 GCA_025769975.1 Gallinago jamesoni
TCCAGTGTCTCACCACCCTCACAGCAAAGAATTTCTTCCTGAGATCTCATCTAAATCTCCCCTCTTTCAATTTAAAAATCATTACCCCTGATCCTACCACTCTACTCTCTGATCAAGAGTCCCTCCCCATCTCTCCTGCAGGCCCCTTTGGGAACTAGAAGGCTGCTATAAGATCTCACCGGAGCCTTCTCTTTTCCAGGCTGAACCCCTCCAGCTCTCTCAGTCTGTCTTCATAGGAGAGGTGCTCCAGCCCAGGCAGCATCATCGTGGCCTCCTCTGGATTCATTCCAACAGGTCCATGTCCTTGTGCTGAGGACTCCAAAGCTCAACACAGTACTACTCCAGGTAGGGTTTCACGAGTGCAGAGCAGAGGGGCAGAATCACCTCCCTGGCCCTGCTGGCTATACTTCTTTTGATGCAGCTCAGGATGTGGTTGGCTTTCTGGCCTGCCAGCGCACACTCTCGACTCATGTTGAGCTTCTGATCCACCAACACCCCTAAGTCCTTCTCCTCAGGGCTGCTCTTCATCCACTCTCCGCTCAAACTGTATTTGTGCCTGGGAGTGCCGTGATTGCACTTGGCTTGGTTGAACTTCATGGGGTATCCATATGTATTTTTCTGCTCCTGTATCTCTTACTATATATCCAGCCTTTATCATGCCAGGTTGAGTATTGGTGAAAACTCCTTAGGCTGAGGTCTGAATTTTCAAAAGTATATGCAATATCTTTCAAAGTAGTTGATTCAGAAGCATCTTTGCTGTCTCATGTCTTCAGCAAAAGTATTACATTCTGCTTCGTTATCTGCTTGCCATAAGCTGTATAACGAACCAAATATTGGCGTTTGGTAATTGTACTTCACGTGCCAGTGAGGAGAAGCATCTACCCCAACAGTTTGTCAATACTTCAAAATTGACAGTAGGAGGAAATCTGCTGACACTTGAGGTCACCTCTAACCTGCCACCAAGCACTTTCCTGTTGGAAGGGTTATTGGAACAACATCTCGTATCTCTACTGTTCTCAGGAATGTTTTCAATTGCCAAAATTTCCCCCAGTACCCTAACAGGTAACGTATCAGCAACAAAAAGGCACAAATGTGCCCAAGGCAATGTGTAAAATTCCCAAAAAGCCTTTTTCTCAAATGAGAATGTGGGTTCCTCTGCATAAATAGCACTTCAAGGTAAGTGATGAGAAAACATCTTGTAACTAATCGCTGTTTACATCTGGATATATCACCATGAGACCTCTCCCTTTTTTCTTTTTTTCTTTTAATTTTAATTATGTCTTTTTAAGAAATAACATCAAGTATGCCTACATATATACATACTAACACACTTTTTTAGTTTTAAAGGAAAAATCCATACTTTTTTCTGGTTTGTTCACTTGTGTAGATTTAAAAACGCTAAATGCAACTCTTACTAATACCTCTATGTCTCAGTCTTAAAAAGCCATTCTGTACAATTCTTCTATTATACTTATTCTAGTACTTTGGGGGTTTTTACACGATTAAAACCTTAAATCTTTTTCTATCAATAGCTAAATATGACAAATAATGAGTAAGTGCAAATTAGACTGTACACTCTTCGGTGACAGATTGTCCTTTACCTATTATTTCTGTACTGCAAAATACAACAGAACTGATCAACACAAGCACTGATCTAACATTAAAAAAATATATAAAAATAAAACAAAGCAAGTATGAGTAAATTCCACTATTTGACTCAAATCAGGACAAAAGCTGGGAAAAGCTGAAAGTCTGACTTAAGGCAGAATGCGTAATGAGAAAAGAGCTACACACACAAAGAGCAATACACAATATTCAATAGGGTATTCTTCACACAGGTGCTTCAGGAAAAGAATTAGGATGAAAACAAATACCTGGCAAAGACAAAGTCCTTGTGTAATTCATACCCTCCATTAACACAACAGTTACATATTTTAATATCAAGAGAGAAACCAATACTTCATATTTGTAAAGATGCCTTTTTGAGGCACCGGACAGAGATTTTAGGTTTTAAAATTAGCTCGCTTAGAGTTTCACCCTTTCTATAATAAGTCAGAGACAAAAAATACCTGAGAAAAAGTTCCTGTTTGTTGCCTGTAAATCTCATCAAAAAGACGAAATTCAAAATTATAATAAACTAAAGCAAAATTGGGGTTTGTGAAGTCATTACAGTGATATAACAAACAAGATTAATTTTTTACAGACCATTAGCAGAGCTGGGAGCATTACAGGCCCTTCCACCTTTTGACAGTCCCCTCCTCCCTGGCCTCCCAGCTCATTCCAGTCCAAGGCTTGGTCCCCAGCATCACTGCCCAAGCAAGACTCCCTCTTTATACAGTCAGTCCCAATTTCCCTTCAAGCTGAATTTTCTTGAATTTCTCTTTTCCCCAGCACCCTTATCAACCTTGGTCTTGCTCCATTCGCTCTCCTCTTTCCAGTCTCAGCCAGTTTTGGATTTTCTCACCCATCTCCAAGCTCTACCCATCCCCAACTGTGCCTGCCTCCATTCCCCCAGCCAGTTTAGCTTCCAAACATGTAGCCTGTTTTCGGAGCCCCATGTTTTGAGCCAGACTGCAAACTGGTTTACACTGCCACGTTATTAACAGGGGGATCACTGACAGCATGCAGGGCAATTAAAGAAAACAAAACAAAACAAAGCAGCATAACACAACACAACAGGGGAGATGGGATAAGGAGAGGTGGGTCAACAGAGTTTTTCAGTATGAGCAAAACAACACATGTTTTCCCTCACCCCTACTCCGAAACAGCTGAATCATTTTGTTTTTCCGAACAATGCCGCCTGAGATACCAGGCACGGAAAATTTCATTTCAAATGATTCAAATCTGGCAAAAACATGAGCAATTGCAAATGGATGTACGGCCAACACGTTGAAAGGAACAATTCTACCTGCAGTGGAGGTTGCCGCTCCCCCTGCCATCTATGTCACATAAGCACATTCATAACCCATGCTGATTTGGGACAGCAGGGGTCAATAATAAGGTACATCCAAGTGAAATCATTCTCAGGTACAACTCTGACATTAAAAGACATCACTAAATGCCACCTCAGAATACTTAAAACACATATGCTTCAAAAATACTGACTAATTATTAGGTCTATTAGCTTTAAGCCTGAAAGTGCTTTATAGCCCATATGAAAACATATGAATTATTCATGTAGAGCTTCTGCTCACTAAAAGAAAAAGGAAAAACATGACAAACGAGGTGTATGTTTATTTTAACTTAACACAACAGAATTCCAACAGTAGTAGGTTTCAGAGTCTTACACTTGTGAACACTGCGAAACCCTGATGTTTCTGAGTTACGGGATTAATATCTGCCAGATAGGTAAGAAATTATTTTACATTGATCTAGGAGCACACTAAATTTGTGGAAAACTAAGTAGCTATAGACATTGATAGGATATCATGGCTTTTCTGAAAGGGTATTTTGGGGAGGTTTTACTAATAAAATACAAATGGTAACGTCAAGGAAACCCGTAAAGCCACCAGAAACTTTAACCTACAGTTACAGTTCAGCATTTTATAAGCCAGTTTATGAGAGCTGTAAATCCACGTGCTGTATGTTGGTGGCAAACGTCACGTTTCAGCAGTCTCTGTCATCAGGTAGGAATGGCTGTGGAGGCATCAGTGGTACTTACAGCAGACACGGTTGAGAGCACATCCAAGTTCAGTGTTACAAATAAAGGCACAGACCTGCTCTGATTACAGTTACTTCAAAAGAAAAATGGCCAAGCACAATGTACACAATGGTGTATTATTAGGTAGCACTTCCAGCTCTGTAACTCCGATGGTTTTTTTCCCATCTGTTAGCACAGAATAATTAGCGTGTAAGGTACTTGGATTACCCAGCCAAGACAGGATGGATAAGTGACTAATAAATAGAAGTGGCAATAAAGTATAATGATGTGGCACAGGTTTCATCTTAACTCTAAATCCTCCTCAGCCTCTAACCAAAATGCACAGAACACAGAATTCTCACACTTAGATGGAGGATGGTGCTGCAGGAATTGCCCTGATCTGCTTTGAACATACAGAAGAGGACGACAGAGGGAGGAGATTCACCCCACATCCATACAAGTGTTAATACTTATTAGGAGGGGGAAGGACCCCACAAAAAACACACAGAGAAATGTCTGCTGACCCCTATTCTGGTACTGCAGAGCGCACCCCATCAGCTGCACCATCTATCCAGGCTGACGGTCACAGACAGACTTTCAGCTGTGGGTGACATCAGCTGTACTCATCATTACTGACTTCACGGAGCCCAGTAATCAGTCAGGATGAAAGACGTCTCTTCAAAAGGTAGCTAATAAAAGCTTAGGTGCTTAATTGGGAAATACAGACAAGCTTTTTCATGGCCTCGACACCTGAGCACGCCATTCCAACGCTAACTCCACTGCAAAGGCCATAAGGACAGCCAGATGCCAGGCAGAGAGGTGTACACAGTGTGGGATACCTGAATTAAGTGGCACAGAGCTCAGCCCAGATTCATTTTCCTTCCATCTGATCCAGTTAACCCAGGCTTGTTCTAATAAGCACCGTGATTTGGTAAGAAGCAAACATGCACATATCTGAGGGATTTTTTGTTTGTAAAATTACACTGAATTCATGGGACACTGATGCTAGATACAAACTCTGCTGCTCATTTTCATCAAAATAAATAAAGCTTTGGCAGGCCTTGAAAGCAACACAGCAATTTCTCCATGTCTGGAAACTTCTGTTTTACAGAATAGCACAGTTTTCGTATCATCAATTTTTCTAAGCAGCACTTCAAAAGAATCACCCTTGTAGGTTTCTGAGAAAAGAACATAATGGAGGTTACTCAAAGGAATAGAGGCTGCAGCTACAACCATTCTCATTATGTACATACGAGATGCTTCGATGTTCCTTGCTACTGATTACACGAGTAAACATTTTTAGTATGCAAAATCCTATTAACTCAAGGGGATTCTGCATAATTTTATAACAGCTCCACTTGTGGTGTCTGATCGACTGGGTCAGCAACAGACAGATGGCAAAGAATTAATTCTAATGCTGCTTTATTGCAGTGCTGGCGTCAGGTCTACTTGCTGCATTCAGAAAAACTAGAACTTTTCCTACATTCCCTACGCTTAAAAGTAACACCCCATGGAGTAAGAAGATGGAAAGTCGTTTCCTTTTTTTAAATATGTAGCTCTAGAAAGAGCAAAATAAAGTCAACCTTATTGCCAGTCCTTCTGTCCATACCAGGGGGAGAGCGACCAGTCAAAAGCCCAAGCATCCCGGGGTGCATCAGGAAGAGCGTGACCAGCAGGTTGAGGGAGGTCCTCCTCCCCCTCTACTCTGCCCTGGGGAGGCCACATCTGGAGCACTGGGACCAGTTCTGGGCTCCCCAATTCCAGAAGGACAGGGAACTGCTGGAGAGGGTACAGCAGAGGACTACAAAGATGATTAGGGGACTAGAACATCTCTCTTAGGAGGAAAGGCTGAGGGACGTGGGTCTTTTTAGTCTGGAGAAGAGAAGATTGAGGGGGGATCTGAAAAATGCTGTTAAGTGCTTAAAGGGGAGGTGTCAGGAGGATGGGGCCAGTCTTTTTTTCAATGGTGCCCAGGGACAGGACAAGAGGAAATGGGCACAAACTTGAACATAGGAAGTTCCACCTGCATATGAGGAGGAACTTCTTTACTTTGAGGGTGGTAGACCCCTGGAGGAGGCTGCCCAGAGAGGTGGTAGACTCTCCTTCTCTGGAGACATTCCAAACCCGCCTAGACACACTCCTGTACAACCTGCTCTGGGTGGACCTGCTTTGGCAGGGGGTTGGACCAGATGATCTCCAGAGGTCCCTTCCAATCCCGTATCATCCTGTGATTAACATATAATAAATAACAAAAAATAGGATTTTATTCCATAAAGTCAGGGACAGTTCCTGGGTCAGTAAGTGCACTTCCAGAGCTATACTTTTCTTGTGAAATTATTTCTTCTGTCTCCTGCGCTCACTTGATTTTATATAATTTTGGCTGGTCATCCTTCACTTCGTGAAGCCCTACAGCTACCAGCACCAGCTCTTACAAAGGTTTTCTTTTCTGCCTTTTTCTGTTCTAAGAGGAAGAACAGGAATGTTGCAGCACTCAGCAGCAAGAGAAAGAAAAGTAGAAATTCTTTTGCTTGACATTTATCCGCCCCACATAAAATCTTAAAACAAAAAGAAAAGCGAATCTCAAAACCACAAAGGAATAATATAATCTCATCTCTCAAAGTGAAGAGATGACACTGGAACCTATTCCTCCAATATTTAGGGACTTCTCTTATTCCATTTTTTAATCACTCCATAATTCTAAGGTACAAGGACAAGTATTACCTATTACTTTGTGAATTTGTGCTCAGCATAAATGTAGATTAAGAGCCAAAAAATAGCATCTAAAATTAAATTATTAATGCACCATTTCCTCAATTTTGGGAAAATGGTCCCAAATGTAAACAATGATCTTGCTGGGATTTGCAGGCTTAACTTAAGCTCTTGAGATACACAACTTACATCCAGAAATCCTTGAAAATATGGAGATAATTAAACTGATATAGACATATTTGGCAGAGTACTTTTTTAAACAGCCTGAAACTCAGAGGCATTATCTACACGTAGACTTTGGGGAGCCAACATGGGACATCATAGTTAATATTCCAACTATTTCAAAACATGAGCAAAAAGGCAGTCTTCCATGAGTCTTACACCAGCTTTATGCAAAGTGAGTCAAGGATGTGATAAGAAAGATACAACAAGCAAAGGTAAATCGGGGTTTCTTTTGGCTGAAAGACTACTCGGTTTTGGGAAGTAGCCCCCTCCTGTTTCACAACTGCACATTTGCCTTTAATGGTACTGTGCCACCATTTTTCCAGAAACACCATTTTCTGTAACTTGAAAAAAACTCTTTCTGCTCTTTTTTCTGAAAACATTATAGCTTTCATCCCTATTTCTCACATGTCAGTTTGCATTATGAATGTTCCTCTGAAATCTCAGCTAATTAAGACTTCTTTCTGAAAAGAAGGGCTTAAGGTTGTCAGGCATACCTGACAACCCTTCGGACAAACAATTTCTTTCCATTTGGATTTTTAATTAAGCTTTCTGAAAGTATTTTAATGTAAGAAAATAGTGAAGAAAAAAAATCTAGTCAGTTTTGACTAATCCAAAGAAAGACTTCATTTTCTTGTGGAGGCAGAGATGACAACTTCAACTTTTACCTCTGACATTAAATCAAACCTGGCGCTGAAACTTGGCCCAGCTCTTTGGTCTCACACCCGAGGAAGGAAGAGTTTCGTTCTGGCCAAGTCAACAGTGGCCAAATGAAGCTTATCTGCCCTTGGATCTCTCTTACATGGGACTGGAGACCATTACTGAGCAAGGCACATCCAATCACAGGACACCAATCATTTCATGTTGTGTCATCAACAGCCCATAGAATTCTCAAATTCATTGACAGTGTGACCGGAACAGCTAAGAGGGAGTGTGTTTTTCTCTCATTCCTCATTATTCCAGGACATCTTTACTTACTGGAGGTGTTCAAGACCACCTGGTCTAGGGGGAGGTGTTCCTGCCCACAGCAGGGCATTGGAACTCAATGATCTTTAACATCCCTTCCAACCCAAACCATTCTATGGTTCTACGATTATTGCGTTGCACAAAAGGCACAGTTTCCAAAATTATAGTTCTTCTAACTTCTCCACAAAATCAAGTTCACATGAGATTTTCTTAAAAGTATATTTCTGGAGGGCTTGGGGAAAGGGTGTTTCTTTTTTTTTTACCTGAAACGGAGACTGGCTGTTGTAATTCTTAATCTCCTTGTTGGCTCCCCGGAACAGCAGCACCCTCGCACAGCTCTCCTGGAAACGGTAGAAGAGTAAACTTGTTAATAAGGGTCTTTAGTTACTAAATTGTGGCTATGAGATGTGTTGCTGCTTGGTATAACTTTCCTTAGATAATAAGCAAACAAAGTAAATAAATAATCTGAGAAATTAAGTTATGAAAATAGTGCTCTAACTATGGCAGAGCTTAAGGTGATTTCGCAGTGCGTGGAAACAATATGGAAGTGTAAAAAGATGTAGGGGAATGTGAGAGATAAACACTGTATTTATTTTTTTTTTTAAAGTGGAAATTTCACACATGAAAATATGTACAGAAAATGTGTTGGTTTCAAATGAAATTTGACTTTCATATGGTTTTTGCCTGTTTTGTAGGGAAAATGGAATTGTTCACAGTACAGTAACCAACACCTGGGATGAAGGATATCCTGCTAAAAAAATAACTGAAGTAGTTCTACCACGTGCATGCACTTATTTTGGCTTTTTTCAACCTATCTTCAATCTTTAACATTTAATGTATGGCTTTTTTTTTTTTAATATATGTGAAATTATGTAGTCTGGCTCTACACACTGCACTGACCAGTCTTACCTTCATTTTTTTCCCCTGAAAATACTGACAGTTACAGCACAAGCCCAATACAGACCTTCCAACAAGAGAAAAAGTATGGCTTCAGGTTCTCTGAACTGAGGAAATCCGCAAACAAAATCCTTTAATTTTTTTTATTTTTTTTTTTTACCAATGCAGTGTATTGCTGAAGTGGCTACTCTGCACCACTGTAAAATACAACTGATCATAACCTGCTAGAAATCCTCTGGGGTTCTGGCATGGTTTTCAGAATACTAGACTTTTTGATGATCCAGATACAAGCTGTATTTCCTACCTGTCATCTTTAATGTTCATCGGATCTTACACAAACCAGCTCACATTTCTAAACGGTGTTACCTTTCCTGTTCATAAATATTTCTATTAATTTTGTTGTGCTTTCTGGATTTCTTGTCATGTTGCACTATGGAGTTGTAACTAATGAGGTATTTCAATGTGCTACCTTTCACTTTTAACAGTAAATTTGCAGCCAGAGAAAACAATCATATAATTTAGCTATTTGAATGGCAGAAATGAAGCTTATTTACTAAATTCTGAGTCATAAGTGAATGCGCAGAAATTATGATTGAAAGTAAATTTTGTCATTGTGGTTTCTAATTTCTCCCACCAGATTCTTGATCCCATTAAGTCTCCTCCATCACAAGACCATCCTAAATATATCTGAGTAATAATTCAACACTTCAAAAATAAAATTACATATTTTAAAACTCTACACGATTTGCAAATTTAACTAAGTCTGCAGTGTAACAAAAAACATGCAGTGTTTTGTTTGTGATTAAAGTGATTTATTTATTAAATGGTTTTGATAAGGAAAGTTTTGACAAAAATGGTCAGAATACTTCAACATAAGAATTTTCAAGGAAACTTGTTTTGGATGAAGTACTGCATTTGGGTATTTTTATTCATTTAAACCAAATAGAAGCAGTCTTAGCTTTATCTTCTTCCCTTTTGTCTCCTCCCCATTCTTCCAGTATTAAGGGTAACAAACTAGGGAGAGTAAGCAAAAAAATTACCACCAAGAATTAATTTGATTACTTTTCCTCTCTTAATTCAATAGAAATTGAATTAATCTCCACTGTGAAGGTGCTGCTTATGAATTCCCTAACTCCTGTTTGTGCACATTTTGGCCTTGATGAGCTAGTAACTTCTGATATTTAGACCTTAGTATTGCTCATTCATTATATCATACGTAAATTGAATATGCAGCAGCTTTTTAGGCTTGATAAGATTAAAATCCATTTCACAGAGAAGTGTGGGCTTGTCAGCAGTTTAGATTCAATTTGCTGTCTGAGAGCTAATTACTTGATTTAACACTAAACAGTTTTCATGTAGAATCCAATCCACTGACTGAAAGAAGGCAAACTTCATCCCAGCGTTACTATTTGCAAAATACAGAAGTATAAGATCTGTCCAGGTTTTATTAATTTACTGGAAGACTACAATATATCTTTAAAAAAAGAAGAATTTATTCAGATCAGCATTTAGCTGACACTCAGGAAAACAGAATTACCAACTTCAGAAAGCATCCTAAGAAAATCCCTTAGGGAAGGCTGGAAGGGAAAAATCCAATGGGTAATGACTCCATCTACAGGAATCAAGAGGTAAAAAGGATGCTGCTGTCTTTCCCATCCTCTCCATCCAGAAAAGGCCAGCACCCTTTCTCCCACATTCCCTAACATCTTTCAATAAAAAGGACACTGTAAAAAGACAGCACAGTGGTTTTTAAAAGCAGGTTACTGTTCTCAGCACCCTGAGAAAAACTTTTTGTTTTCAAATATACCCGATGAAGGAAAACAAAAGCATGAGAGCATAGTAGCAAGATGTTAAACTTCAATCCACAAAGCCAAGATCAATGACCTTGAAAATATTTGCAAATTTGTAAATGCAATTTCAATTAGAGTCTCTTAGTCTCCTACAGGAAATTTTTTTCCATGGAGGTCAGGAGAAAAAACACATCTCAACATGAAAAATATTGTTGTTCTACACTGGAGAAAGTAAATGAAGTGAATATTCTTAAATATTTTTTCCCACAGAACTGCTTATTACAAGTTACACATAAGCCTAAATGCAAGATGTTTGTTGAGATGAAGGTGACGTTCATGTCTCTGCAAAATTTTCTAGGAATTATAACATGTGCCAGTTTGCAAAAGTTTTGTATGCCTACAGTCACAGAAGTGACCCGAGCTGAGCAGAGGAACTACTGCTAACCCTAAACAGCATTAACGGGGAAGATTTGCATGGCTAGACTCTATATGAATTTCTATCTATTATGACATGCAAATCCAGTCCAAAGTCTTGAAAAATGTCCAATTACTCCCAAAAATTGTGTTTGTTGAGAGGTTGAGGGTATTTTAGACCTAATTGAGAAATCTGTCTTGACAAGACGTTTGAAAAAAGCTAAGATGGTAATTAATTAAGAAGCAGATGCTTTAACAGATGTTTCACTAGTTAAAGTCACATCTCATGACTTGTCTTTTCCTCGTTCAATGTGACATCATGCATGCTCTGTTTTAACATAGTTGTAAAACTCATTTGCTCCCCGTCCCATCCATGCAGAGAGAGGATAAAATGCTATCAAATCATATGGTTCTGTTATTTATAAACAACTACACAAGTCGTAAATAGCAGAGAATCCAGTATCTTCTGTATAATCTAGGGATACCATTTCCATAGTGTTTTTCAAGTATTTCTTATTTAATTCTAATTTAAATTCTAGCAAAACAGCAACAAGTTCTGAATAAGAAACAAATATTTAGATATGATACAAAAAACATAAGCGGGTAGAACATGGTGTTGTTTTATTTTCTAATTAATATGTACACTTCTGCTACCTACAATGAACAATTCTATTTGTAATCAGTGAATAAAATACTAATAATATAGTTTTTAATTATATTCTTTCTAGTTTCTAAGGCCACTGTTTAAAAGCTGTAACACTTCATTGCCTAAAACAAATGAAAAATAACGAGCTATGTTCTTTTTCAGTGTAACTTGCCTCTATGGATCAATAATAATGGGAAATTTATACCGAAATGCATTTATTAAAAGTGAGAAAACTGCAAACCAGTAAACTTCTTCAACAGAAAACTCAACGAACTTCTGTTGCTGTGGATGGACATGAAAAACTTAGTGGTTTTACCTCAATTCTGCCTTTTTTTCCTGGTTACATGTCATTCTCTTGCACCACTGGTTTCCAGTCCCCAGGGGACTGGTCTCCCTGGCCCCATCTTCCCCCAAAGCAAGACATCTCTCCCACTACCTCAGGCAGAGGGGACCCCTGACAACCCCCCCCCCAGGTCCCACCGGGGACCTAGCTGTCACTGCAGGAGGAGGGTGTGATGCTGCCAGCAGAGGCGACGTGTGTCACCTCACCTGGTTGTACAGGGCGCAGATGTGCAGCGCTGTGTTCCCCGAGGCGTTCTGCGCACACATATCGGCCCCGTAGAAAAGAAGATGCTCCAGATGTTGGACGTGCCCGTACCGACAAGCCTGTCAAGAGATGAATTCATATTTTGGTTATTATACAATCTGGGCAAGTGCTCCAGGTAAAGATTTTTAGTAGAGAAGATGTTATTTTACTTAGGGCCTAATTTTTAGAACCAGCCCTGGACTGAATGGGAGGACTATGTAAGTCTTATGAGGAGAGGCTGAGGGAGCTGGGGGTATTTAGTCTGAGGAAGAAGAGGCTGAGGGGAGACGTTCTCATGCTTTATAACTACCTAAAGAGAGGGTGTAGAGAGGCGGGGGTTGGTCTCGTCTCCCAAGTCACAGGAGAGAGGACAAGGGGCAATGGCCTCAAGTTGCGCCAGGGAAGGCTTAGATTGGATATTGGGAAACATGTCTTCACTGAAAGCGTTATCAAGCATTGGAATGGGCTGCCGAGGGAAGTGGTTGAGGCACCATCCCTGGAGGTGTTCAAAAGACGGGTTGACGTAGTCCTTAGGAATACGGTTTAGTGATTTTTGTCAGGATTATATGGTTTTGCCAGGTTGATGGTTGGACTAGATGACCTTTAAGGTCCCTTCCAACCTAGACAATTATATGATTCTATGATTCTATGACTAACACCCAGACGTGCACCCAGTGCCAATGTGTGCACTTCAGGTGCAGCAACTCTGTGAGTAAGTTTAAGCATCTGCTTATTTGAGGAATGAAAGTTTCAGGGATTGAGAAAACCCAAATTTTGGCACATTTTATCCACTAAGTGTCAAACGTGACAAGCCAACTAAACAGAAGGCAGGGTTTTTTTGGTCCCGCTAACCTTCGGGAAGTTGACCACTAGATGGCACTGAAGATGATGAGATGCCTGAAACTTGCTTTTAAGGCGTAAAGACAGTTTGGGGAAATCTTACCACAATTAAGTAAGAACCTTCTGGATTCTGTGATGTAAAGCAGACGCACAGAATGCAAAGGACACTGATCCAAAAGATGGAAAAAACTTCAAGAGTTGTGTTATCAGTCATACAAATGTAATTTTAGACCCTGAATGCTTGGAAATAAACCTCTCTGAATGAGGCTCTAGTGCAATTTGAAACTTTCCTGATAAGCAAAGAAGTTTGAGATAAATCACAGTATTTCCATTCATCAGTCTCCTTTACTTGACTGCTGCCTTCTCTATAACACACCAGCTGAGCATCTCCCAATTTGTAATGTTTTTACCTTCTTATCATCTCAGATCAGTATCATTCCTGTATAATAATAAGGAATTTAAGCTGAGAGATACAGGGATACAGAGCCATTCACTCTATCTTAGGTACCTAATTACTACTGACTTCAGTGGGAGTTACAAACCTACACATGTTACAATTGGGATTAGAAAAATTAAATGTTTTATTCAATACATAAATTATATCTGTGACACATCCTAAATCCCAGTTTAGTATCCCAACTAGTACATCTTTTCTTCCTAAAACAATATTTATTAGTTTACTCATTTGCAAATTATTTTCCAAAATAATAGGGATGTTATTCTAGTTGTTAGTACAACAGGAACATTTTAACGCCAGGCAGCAGAAAGCAAGCATCCAACAACAAGCAAATGGAAAATCAGTACCAAACTGTAACTGTGTTTCTGGCTGGGTGGGAGATTAGAGTAAATACATAATTAGCTATAAATTACCAGTTCTGTCTAGTCTCTAAAAGTCACTCAACATCTAGGTACAAATATGAAGATGTAATTAGTGAAATAACTCCTGAAATATAAGAACTGATTCCAACTTTCTATTCTTATTAAAATAAACTGGGCTAAAATCAAGCCCTTTCTCCACTTCAATTCCTTTGCTAGAGCAGGATTTGTCTCCTCTTTGCCAGTCTGACCATAACGCTTACTCAGCATATGGGGAGACACTGGAAAACAACCAACACAGGGGATTTCACCTCATTAGAGGGGGTGGGGGTGGTAGCTGAGCTCTCCAAACCACTCATCAGACCTCCCCAGTACAGTCAATGGAGAGAGACATGTATCTCCAGGCGATAGATCCTTTTTATTAATACCTTAGCACAGCATGAACCACCACCTTCCCTCTTCCCCTTTCCGTAGGGGCAACCCAGAGGCTTAACTTCTACAGCTAAAAGCTGTATCAGCAAAGTGAAAAAAATATACTTGCTACCAATTATTGCCTTGCCCTGCAACTTAACTTCGCCTTCTTCACAGAGATGACAGCAGATAGGACTGTATCATATCATCATCTTTCTTAATTCACCAAGGAATGCTCATATTATTGATTACTGAAAACAGACTGCCCATAATCCAGATGTAAACATTGATTTATTTAGGATTACAAGCAATACGATGGTTTTGGAAAGCTCTGTTTCATTATGAGAAATAAGAGCCGTATGTGTATGAGGCTGGGTTTGAAAAACAGGGAATTTTTCTCTATATTTTCAGGCAGTCCAGATGGGGTAATACTTTGATCTATACAATCCGTTTCCTCTGCATCCTCAGAAATGATGGTAGTAAATAAATCCTTTTTTTTTTTTTCCTACTAGAGACGGATCCAAATAACCTCGATATGAACACACACAGGGAAAAAGCTCAAATCTTTGCCCAAATCTGGGTACCAAAGCTACTTCCCATTTCTTTCACAGAAAAGAAGAAAAGAAGTTGCATACTAAAAAGACTAGTGCACAGAAAAGAAAGTAAGCCTAGGTTACCTATGCAGGCCTGTAAGGTTGATTATTCATTTGTTTATTTATCTGATCGTACTACATCAGTTCAATTTTTTTCATCCATACAGAGGAAAGGCATAAAATAGCTGTAATGACATTAAGACTGCTAGAATATTTAAACTTTGTAAATTACTGACTTTATCGCTATGCAAAGAGAAATTGATAAAGCATTCTTACACAACTTCCACAACGCTCATACGTTTCTGGAGAAGACAAGATAAAAGAATTCAAAGAAAAAGATTTTTTCAGAAAATGCCTTACCAAACATAATAGGTTTTTTTGACAGATACAATTGAGATCTTGGGTGAGGTAGACAGCTGTGGTGAAGCTGACCAAGGTGTGCCAGCACCACGAACCTCATAATATATTTTTTTAAAATAATTTTTCTTTATAGAGCTCTCTACCACCTTTATCCACACCCTGAGTATGTCAGGGAGGAAAGGAAACCCCACATACAAACAGCAAAAAAAAATTGTTAGAATCCCAGTTTCCACACAGGCAGGGAATGAAAACTGACTCTATAAGAGTTTAACATCCTTTAGTGCAACATACTGAAGGATTCCAGCAGCGGGATCATGCATCCAAATCTTCCTGTAAAATTCACCAAAGAGAAAGGAGAAAGTACCTCTGACAAACACACAAGAAGCATTACCAAAGATACTAAAATTGGCATCTAACACAAAATCTGAGTTGTGTTTTTTTACCGAAGTGCCACTAATAGAATGCTAAACTTCCAAGAGTCCATTACATAAATACAACTAGTGCAATTTCCACAGTAACCATAGGATTTCAAAGTTACAGAACTCCACAGGAACGGTTTCCACTTCTAATTCACCACAGCAGGATGCAAAGTAATAAGCAAATAGGAAAAAGGAAGTAATTCCATACTTGTACGCGCAGGGACCAAACATATCCGAACGGCGTGTAACCATAGAACATACACGGCACATTTCCTCACACAGCTTCAACCCCACATAAAAAGCAAATTCTCCTACCTGATGAATTTCTTGCCATCCATTTTCATCCTTGCAACTGACCGTAGCGTGTTCGTGCAGCAACAGCTCACAGCAGTAAGGATCCCCTCCCACGATAGCCGTGTGGTACAGCGGCGTCAGGCCACAGCTGTCTTTGTAGTTAGGAGATGCTCCAAGCTCTAAAAGGGTCTGGAAGCAATCACAAACTGTGAAAAAATATATTTTGAAGGGAATTCAAACTCTAAAGGGACTTTTCTACCCAAAAAAGAATTCACAAGGTTGACATTTGCCATAACATATATTTTTTGCTCACTAAGGGGATAGAATTGGCTGCAGCACAGAGTAAGTTAAGCAAGGAATGACCTTGGAAGAATTAGGATCTGAATGAATCTGTGGGGATGGCAAGGAGAGGGTGAATGGCAAAGCTAATTGCCATCCTCTTATTAAGTTCAGAAATCTCAGTTCTGAAAATGCCGTGTCACCTTTGCAACACATTCACCTCTTCAGTTACAAGAGGCTTTATCAAAAATGTCATGCAATTTGAATATCTGTCAAAAGGGAATAAGGAAAAGCCATAAACATGAGATTTCATCTAGGACACGAACGTGAATTAAGAATACCTGTTAAAATACAAAAGAAAATAGAAGAGACTGTGTTAAGATATAACATGTAATCCTTGTCACTGGCATTTGCTTTCAAAGAGATAAGCAACAATAACGCTATTCCTATTTCCTCAGACAGATCTCTCCCAATATATCAATGAATAAGGTTACATTTCACCAATTTTTCTTCCTATCAGAAATTAAAAGGCCCTTTCTGGAAAGCAAATCCTAAGATTTAAAAGCCACAAGAAAGCATTAGAACAAGCTAAGATTGTGTCAAACGCTGTGCGGTATTTCAAACGGTGGAACAGTGAAGCACATAGCGAACCACTGAGGACAAAACACTAATTAACTGAAAACATTCTCCTTTATACATTTTCTTTTTATATAAAATAATGTATAATTTGCTATTGAAAGCATTTACCTTGAGGGTTACTTGGTTCTTGGCTCTGGCTGCTTTGTGGAGAGCTGTCATTCCATCTTTGGCTCTGAAGTCCAAATGTGCCCCTCCATTTTTCAGAGCTTTTATCACTTCTACTGTATTGTCAAGTTGAACTGCCAAAGTTAGGGGTGTTTCTAAAGAAGAAAAGAACATGAACTTGAAAAAAAATGAGCAAATTCATAACATAAAGAACATCCACTTTAAAAATTTTAAGTCAAAACTGCTGCTCAAAGAAAATTATCAATTTTCTACTTTGGACAGCAAAGCCATACAGATTCCATTAGCCTGGGGTTCGGAAGGCAACAGAATGAATGTGTGAAATTCAACCCGTTAATCAATTTAGATTGAACAAACCCAAGGTACTACTTTATGCAGCTGGTTTTATTTTTCTGACCTCCAGTTTCTAGGTCATGATAGTTTGGGTCCAGTCCTCGGTCCAACATCTTTGTGATTTTTTCCACTGAGAGATGGTGGACGTGATCCATAAATTTTCTCAAATTAGCCTGAAACAAAGAGTGACAAATGAATTATCCTCTAATTTTAAAAGGAAAATTTTGACTAAAAGTGAAATATTCTGTCAATTGAGGTCAATAACCATTGACATGACCGAACAGTAGCTAATTTCACATTCCTGGTGAACCTGACTTCATACTGAGAGCATAGACCCTACGGCTTATAATGTTCAAAACTCAAACACAGTAAGAATATTCTGGTTTTTATAATTTTAAGGAAAAAAAATGAGTGAAAGCAGCATTTAGTAAGAAATCAGGATGGTGTATGTTGATTGTTGTTATTACTCTGATCTGCAATGAGTCTAAAGACAGAGATCACCGTTTTTGCAGCATGCTGGAAGCACATCATATTAATGAAGTAAGCTTTGTTTAAAATTACTTGGACACATATGGAAGAGTCAAAAATTGGAATTTTTCTATGCGAGAGATTCCCAGCTCATGATTCCCACATCTGTGTTGGTGCTGGAAGCACACACTGTTTGCTGTTCAGCACTTGGCCCAGGTGGTGATAAACTCCTACTTATTTCCAGTTTCTCAGACACATTATTTTGCTGTGTCAGCAATTGTTGACTTGTCCAGTAAATTGGGCCTACCTTTGTGTGAAGCTTGGCCAGCTGTTTTTCATCAAGATTGAACTGTTTGTACACTCTTTTCTTGTATCGAAACTGTGGGAAGAGAGAAAGAATAAATTTTTGATGTTCTATTTTGCTTTAAAACTTGTAATACTTTCTGGTAAGATCAGGAAATTTTATCATCCACAATGATGTAGATTTAAGCAAAATTATAAAAAGGGATTAGTGTTTCATTTTGAATATTCACCGAAACCAGCACTCAGCTTGACATATTTTTACAGTACATGTAAGCAAAATTCATATCTTGTGTAAGTATAGTGAAATCAGGGGAGGTGTATCTGAAGTGAGATCAGTGATAAGCAAGAATTACAGTGAAAAGAGCTTTTCCCTAAGGATATTTCTGCACTTTCATTTATAGTTTCAGGCAGAAAGAAGACCTGGGAAGGCACAATTAATAACAAAATATTTCTGAATATGGTGGGTTTTTTTTAAAAAACAAACAAACAAACAAACAAAGGATTCCTGATAAATCCCTTAATCAAGATAGGCAAAACTTACACGTGGGAATAGCTCTCCTGACGTTTAGCAGGACTGCTCCTGTGAATGAGGTTCAAAGGATCGACTCTTTTTTTTTGGCTGAAACTCACTCAGATTTTACTCTATGGCCAGAGTAGCAAGAACTTTGGCAAAAATCACGAGGTTTACATAGTTACAACTTACTACTGTCTAATTGTACTATGCAGAATTCAAAGAATGCAGCACGTCTGTTGGACAAGGAGACTGTACTGAATGAGGCTTTAATACCGGCTTTTCACGAGCCCACTTTTAACCCCTGAATTGCAATCTTTTGGCCGCAGTGACACGACTTTTGCAAACACTGAAAACTGATGTAACAATACGACAGAAAAAAAATAAAGTGGTTATTTATTTCGCCTGTGACTATAATATGGAGATCAGTGATTGAATCTGAAAAAAACTGCTAGAAAAGTTCGGACTTGAAAGCTTCTCTGGACCCTGATTCTTTTTTCTTGGATTTGTGGTATAGAAGAGTAAGTCTATTAACTGTACATTATTAGTGGTTGATTTACCACCATAGAAGCAATACCAAAATTAATTAAATACTAGTTTCATGCCCCAGTTTCCTGCTATACTGTGTTTCAATGTGGTCTGGCTCTGCTCCATGTTTGCCCAGTGCCATAACAGCTCTGCCCAGTTTATCAGCCTCTGCATGAGCAACGGAGAGGGGGGAAATTCCAGTCTCTATGCGTGACTGCTTTACACATACACACCCTCTCTTCCCTTGCTGCTTTCCCAGGAGACAGCATGGGAAATCTGTGTGCTCTGAAGGAGGGCACAGAGGGAACCAGATGGGGTAAAATAAAAATAAATGGCTTCACTGAGAAAGACTCTCTGGGAGGCTGGTTATTCAGCAAGCGCTACCCTACTGCTGCAAAACTAATTGGAGATCCAACAGCTTAATGTAGAACCTTACATTTCTTTAATAAATCACGGAATAAGATACATCTCCTGTGGCCTCAGCAGAGGAAAACTCCAGAATTAAACTTCCCAAAGGGACCGATTCTTTCAGGGATAACTCACAGAGCATCTCCACCAAGCAAGGGAATGGCAGCTTTTTTGTGAGCTTTCTGTGTTAGTTCTATCAGGATACAAATGTTTCAGATATTAGATCTAAAAATACCTCAAGTGAAGGAACTCCTTTATTCACTGGCTGCGGGTACTCCCTAAGAAGTCGTTCCTCATCCAGAAACTTCCCATCTCTACCATTGCTTGCAGGCTGGAACAGTCCGTAATTCAGGACATCTTTCAAGCTCTGATTCAAAGTGCACAAAATCCGTTGCTTTGCAACCCACACTGAAGCTTCTGGGTTAAATCTAATGCATTTCTGCAAAGCGAAAATAATTTTAAAAATCTAATTAATAAAAAAAGCATTTAAATAATATCTTACATCCTAAAATTTACAAGGGTCAGAAGTATACACACGCATACACAATAAACCTACAAATTCCATGACAAAACATACATCAGCAGAATTACATTTCAGACACATGTTCCTTTATAATAACTAATACACAAGTGCTGTGAAAAAACAGGATGTCTCAAGTCCTTCCACAAACATGAAAGATCATATACTTCTTCAGAGAGAGAACACCTTCATGGCAAACCTGTTGAAAAACCAAGTGAAAGGGATGTTGCAAGGTGTTTGGAAAAAAATACACGAGCCATAGCTGAAAAAGTGGAGATTAAGCAGGAACTGATGAAAGACAAACCAAGTGGTAATTTTCAATAATTCATGTCCAGGCCACCCTGTGTTACTTCAGCTCTGAACCGTGACTCCTACATGGATTCAAACTTCAATACAAAGTTCAGATTCAAACATCAGCAGTTTTCAGCACCTCTAAAAATTGTCAGCTACAATATATGTTATGAGCTTAACTTCACGCTGTATCGCTCTGCTGTGACCTGCCGTTATCCACACACCCTGAAAGATTATAAGAAACACTACTAAAATGGCAAGAAGCAAAGATAATTTTGAAATTCCATGGGTTTTTTTCCAAAGTCTTTCTTACATGAAAAAGTCAGGATAAATAATTTTTTTTTTTAACTTCTATGACACTACTTTGATTTTTACAATACAAAGCACTAATTTCTGATCACAGTTTAACTAAATCTTTTTTTAAACGCACCTCAAGATTTCAAAATGTTCAGTTTTGTTGAATCTATTCTTGTGTTCTACCTGTTCTTGATTGCATGAAAATATTACAGATATCAGTGTGTATTTCAATTCTCAAAGGTTTGCTAAATTGGTAAAATTATAACTAATTTCAACTTTCTTTGGAATATATTTCAATGGAAAATAAATCTTTCCACAGTGTTTGTACACATTGCATCAGTAGCGCACAATATTTATCTTCTGAAATAGTTTGCTTTCCACAGGTCTGCCACTGGCACATTCATAGGACATAACAACTGACCCACCTTCACCAGACTGAAATGGCAGTGAGGAATTCCTTTCGTGCAGTAGCTCAAAGGCTTGTTTTCAAATGAGTTACCCGATAACTGTACCCTTATATTTCTACCCCATCAGCTACAACATTTTATGGAGTCCTCAATGGCAGAATAAATAGAGAAACCCTTTGAAACTAGTAATTTCAAAACCTAATTTATTCACAGCCCTAGCTTTTCTAGCGATTCACAAGAAATAAAAATGCACTCATTAAAATAAATGTTGGTCCCATTAGTCATTTACAATGAATTAAGATCAATGATGTAAAAAGCAAACCAATAAACAAAGAACCATATCCTGCCAAAATCTCTTAGATAACTGAAAATATTGAGACAAGTGATTGCTGCACCTGGGGAAAAAAAACCCTCCCCGTCAGTACAGGTTGGGGGTGACCTGCTGGAGAGCAGCTCTGAGGAGAAAGACCTGGGAGTTCTTGTGGACAACAGGATGACCATGAGCCAGCAATGTGCCCTTGTGGCCAAGAAGGCCAATGGCAGCCTGGGGTGCATCAAGAAGAATGTGGCCAGCAGGTCAAGGGAGGTCATCCTGCCCCTCTATTCTGCCCTGGTGAGGCCACATCTGGAGTACTGGGACCAGTTCTGGGCTCCCAAGCTCAAGAAGGACAGGGAACTGCTGGAAAGGGGACAGAAAAGGGCCACAAAGATGATTAAGGGCCTGAAGTATCTCTCCTATGAGGAAAGGCTGAGGGACTTGGGTCTGTTTAGTCCGGAGAAGAGAAGACTGAGGGGGGATCTGATCAACGCCTATAAATACTTAAAGGGTGGGTGTCAGGAGGACGGGGCTGGTCTTTTCTCAGTGGAGAAAATGAGGAAATGAGCACAAACTTGAGTATAAGAAGTTCCACCTAAACATGAGGAGGGACTTCTTCACTTTGAGGGTGGCAGATCCCTGGAAGAGGCTGCCCAGAGAGGCGGTGGAGTCTCCTTCTCTGGAGACATCCAAAACCCGCCTGGACAAGTTCCTGGGCAACGTGCTCTAGGTAGACCTCCTCTGGTGGGGGGGGTTGGACTAGATGATCTCCAGAGGTCCCTTCCAACCCCATATGATTCTATGATTCATTATTTATGCTTCCCATGGAGCCAGGCAGGATAGAGATGGGGGCTGTTACCACAGTCTCAGAGGCAGCTGCTGAACAAGAGGGTAAGAAGGACTACTCAAATGCTGCACAGGATGTATTTTAGATCAGCTGGCCCCTAGGCCACGTCTCTGTCCCTCTGACAGCCCTCCCTGGACAGAGACCATCACAGTCATCATCTCTATCATGTAGATGAGTTGTCACCTATGCTTTCTCCCCTGAGAAAATGTTGGATGAATCACAGGAGAGTCTTACACACAGATTGCTTTAGTTAGTAAAGAAATAAGAATTCATTAGATGCACATTGTGTGGTGACCACAAGGAAATGAGACACCAGTGGAAACAAAAAAGTTGGACAACTTTTTTATTTTAATAAGTCATTGAAGATTAGAAAAACTAACACTTAAAAAAAAAAACACAAAAAAAACCACAACCAGGGATAGTTTAGTGGCAAGAATTACAGAAACATAAAGATATTTTGCGTTGACCGATGTGGCATATATTCTTTCCACCCTTTTTGTTGCATCCTGAGAGCAGATAAAATGTGATTGTTTGTCTGGAAGGCCAGCTATAAAAATTGCACCAGTTCTTTCACATAAGAACCAAAATAGAGAGCCCAAGTGGCTCAAAAACACTGTCAAAACCACTCTAGGCCACTCAAAATCCAAGTTTAGCAAGACAGCATGTCAACATTGGTTGTTGAAATGTGACAGCCGTGTTTTTGATATTAAAGCTATTTGGATCATGAGAGACATGGTCAATTGTGATCTTGCATTCCTGCACACGGGTGGGAGTAAACCCCTAACTGGAAGCAGGGGGAAAATATAGCTCACCCGTTCTAGCTAAAGGGGAGATATAAATTCAATGGGAATAATGTTCATGATCCAGAATCTCTGAGGAATAACATTTATCCATTCAAAATCTATCAACCAACACCTCTTTTTCATCAGACTCACGAAGCTGTCAATCACACAGAACCACGCTGCAACAGAGGAACAATGACAAACGGTTTCACCAGCTGCCTCCAAAATGTGATTGTCAGAATACCAAAATACAAGTTATCCCTTTCATTTGGAGACGTCGATATTAAAGATGTGACAACCAAAAAGTGGAAAATGCAAATGAGAGTTGGGTACTATGAAAAAAATGGAGCAAGTTGCAAGCTCATTCCGATTTGTGCTCGGGGTTCACCTTAATTCTTGGGAGCCACCACTTTCTTTCATCAAAATGCATTCAGAAAACACAGAATTCATGAGATGAAAGGTCAAAAAAAACCAGTCTGGCCACACTGTCATCCATTGGCAAGTGAGATCTCCTGCCCAGATCAAGGGCATAAGAACAGCAGCACCACAATATTCCCATTGTCAAACCAAAGATAGAAAGAAGGAAGATCAACTATGAACAGAAAGCAGCAATGAACAGTCAGTCACAAATCAGGATAGAGAAAAATATTTGTGAGAAGTGGCAAAGGAAAACCTGGAAAAGATCTGAGACAGTGGATGGCAGTATAAACTGAGAATAAGTAAAAATGGAGGCAACTTAAGCAAAAAATGTGACTCAAGCTGCAGTTGTGACAACTGGGTTCCTACCTTTATAAGATAAAATTTGCACAAACGAAGCAAGTATTTTATCAAAGAAAGAAAAGCACTAAAAGAAAAGATTCTTAACCCTAAAGGCCAATGAATAACAGAAAAAGTAAAAAAAAAAAAAGGATACAAAAGTATAAAAAGCAATACAGAAGTGGAAAAAGGAAAGTAGAATCACAGACTGGCTTGGGTTGGAAGCAACCTTAAAGATCCTCTTGTTCCAAACCCCTGCCATGGGCAGGGACAGTAGCTACAACTTCAGCTGTTGTTTCACCAAACTGCCACTTACCCAACAGTGTTGTGCATGGGAAGTCCAATATATTAAAAAAAAAACAATGTAGGGAGTCAGCAAATGCTCACTACTAAAGCAGAGCAACAAAACAGATGGGAAGAAAGCAATTCAAAGAAGTTTTCAGCAGAGCCAATGCCATCCCAGCATCAGAATTTAGTAAAAACATATGAATCCAGAGGGAGTGCATCAGTATATAATAAAATAAAAGAATGGAACAACCACCATGCGTTGATAATAAAATAATGAAAACATTCCTTGAAAAAAAAGGAATTCCTTAAATCTGGCTCACAGATCTGTTCTTGAAGTTCGGGAAAAAAAGCAATTCTAAGCACAAAACGTTGGACATCACTGTCAAAATATCACATAAAGGAGATTTTCTTGACAACAGCTACTGGAGAAGAACCAGACTCCTTCCAGTCATAGGCAGAATCACTTGTGACATGTTCCTCCACGGGCTGATAAAGAAAATGGATACAAGAAGACTTTCAAAGGAAAAAGGTCCAGGGAGAGGTCAGATATACCAGGCATCACAGAGAAAAGTGCAGACACCTTAGCTCACCCAGTCTTCCATGTCCAAAAGACACTCAACACCATGTACAGACATGGGGGCTTTTAGGCGCAAGGTAGGGAGTCACCTTGGGCATCAAACTGCTGGGGGCTGTTGGCTGCCAACTTCACTTGCCAAGGAGGAAAAATACAGATCTGTCACCACCCTGTGCCACTGACAACGTGACACTGACCTCTGCTGCCCTGGGGATGAAGCATGCTGATGTTCAGGGCAAACACTATAAAGTATTGCCTGAACTACCAAGAAACCCTGCACCACCATTGCAAAGAGAGGAGGCACCAGTCAGTTATTGCCACTTCCATCTCAATAGCAGGTATCAGGGCTCATCGTGGAGCCAGAGCCCTCTGGGCTAGATGCACCGCAAATAAATGTCTGGTCAAAACAGACCACACCTGTGTCCTGCTTCCATAAAGGATCTATTAAAGCTGAGCCTCCTGGCTCATTAAATCAGGAAATTAAATGCTGGATAATATAGCCTTTCTACCCACTCTCAGATGCAGACGTGTTTGTGAACACGGAGGGTTTTCTATGCTCTTCATTCCTTTAGTAATTTTACTGAGCTCATTTAAATCTTTTAGTCACTCATTTAAATATTCTCCACCCTCCTGTGCTAAGGACGACACTTGCTTGAATACAGATGATGCACAGAAGCAAAAAGAAATTACTATGAATACACTGGGGCCAGAGGAGGCCATGGAGATGCTGGGAGGGCTGGAGCCCCTCTGCTGTGAGGACAGGCTGGGAGAGTTGGGGGGCTTCAGCCTGGTGAAAAGAAGGCTCCAAGAGACCTTCAAGCCCCTTTGAGTCCCTGAAGGGAATACAGAAGAGATGGGGATGGACCCTTGATCACGGAGAGGAGCCCATAGGATGAAGGGGAATGGTTTTAAACTGAAAGAGGGGAGATTTACACTAGATACTAGGAAGAAATTTTTCACTCTGAGGGTGGTAAGACACTGGCCGAGGTTTCCCAGAGAAGCTGTGGCTGCCCCATCCCTGGAGGGGTTCAAGGCCAGGCTGGATGGGGCTTTGAGCAACCTGGTCAGGTGGGAGGTGTCCCTGCCCAGGGCAGGGGGGTGGGACTGGATGATCTTGAAGGTCCCTTCCAACCCAAACCATTCTATTCAGATTATCATCTGAACTGAAAAGGAGAGAAAAACAGAATTTCTATAAGAACTGAAAAGCCTTCATAAGAATTTCTATGAACTTGTTAAGGTTTACGTTATCTTTATGTTCTCAAATGAGAATAAAAGGGCAACAAGACAGATTTCCTGCAATAGATAATAAAGTTTTCTACAGCAGTACATCCTACTTAAGATGACTGATGCTCTCATACGTGCAATGAAATAAAGGCCATTTTCACCACAGTCACTGCAGTTGAGCAAACTTTTATTCCTAGTGGATTTTAGGAAGGCATTTAAAGCTTCCTGGTGCATTGAATTTTATCTAAAACCCTAAACTTGCCTTCTTTTAAACAAATATATTCTTGATCATACTTTCTAAAAAGCAATAAAGATTAAAAACATAAACTAAATGATGTCATTTCATGCTCCTTTGATTAAACAGACTAATTTTAAACACCTCTTATGTTTAATTAATCCTAATTATAGAGCAAATGGGGCGTATGTTGGATTTGGCTTGTAGCTGTAGCACAAGCTCATGAAATGTGATCTTCTCCAACCTTTGCTAAACTACATCTAAGCTACCAGTCCTCCTGTTTGCAAACCTGCATCCAGATTTCACTTTCCTCTACTAGAGCTTGTGGGCTGATAAATTAAATCAGAAATAGATCATCTGTTATAGAACTGGTTAAAACAATTGAGTTACTTTTCATTAAGAGTTTATTGGAAAGGAAAAAAAATGCAAAAAGCAAAGCAATAAAAATGAACAAATGAAACACAAAACCAAAAATACTTTTTGGTTTATTTCATTTCCTGCACAAAATGAATTTAAAAAAAAAAACCCAACTGCTTCAATAGTGTCAATAAATATCTTATTATTGTTCTAAAAAACAGAGTAATGAAATAAGAGGGTTTCAGGAAGCTAACATCTCTCTGTTTTTAACAGCAGAGTAAACCTAGCAAGTAAAGGTAATCTTTCCACTTTGCTGGATCCATTCATTGAGCACTGAACACAGTCAAGGATATAGCAAGCTGGTAGGATCATCAATAAAATCCTAACCATGGCCAGTCAGGGCCAGTCATGTCTTGACAGGGGACTTCACTACAGGCAAAATCCTCTAAAATTTAAGACTTACAACAGTGCATTTCAGTATTTCAATCAATACTGAAATGAAAGCTCCAAGGTGATGACTGCTTCAGCCAGGATTTAATAAAAATCCCACGTGGGGCTCGCAGCATCCGCAGTCCTGCTCTGCCCCTTCCTCTCCAGCTCGGGTCCCACACCATTTCCTCTTCATACAGGTAAATCTCACACCACGTAAACTAATGGTACTGTCATTTCTGTAGAAATCCTCGTCTAAAAGATTTTTTGAAGTGCAAGAATTTAAGAGATAATGCTCCCAACTCCAACACAGATTTCTCTGAGCACTGTGTAGATTGGGATTTATAAAAAGAGCTCTCCAACCACACCTGAGGCCACACTGTCAAAACAGCTCTTCCCTGTCAGCCTGTAGACAGGACATCTCTATCATTCTAAAAATGAACTTAATTAAAAAGAAAGGAATAATTTCATCTGAGATAGATCTTCAATGGCAGCACAGTATGATGTAGATCTTAAATGTCAGCACAGAGTGATGTATGTAGCACACATCCATAAAAAGAATGTGTTTTTATAACCATCTTTGAAATTAAAAAAGTCTGATGCCTACAATCAATTGAAAAACCCAACCACGGCATTCAAGGAGGCCCAGGGTAATTTAGATAATTAATCACAAACTAGGACAGGTTATGGTCCTAGAGAGTATCAGTAAGTAACTCCCAAGACCTTCTCAGGGATGAGATTGTTATTCCTATTATAGCACTTGTGGAGGACAATGATTCTTTTACTCACGAAGTTACAACAGCAAACTTTTCCAACTTTATGCTCAAAACATTCCAGGTACTGAATGTTACGCATTCAACCATAAAAGAAACACAACTTAGTAGCTCCTTGTGAGAAAGAGCAAGGAAGACTGTAGATTTCTAATACTTTAAAAAACAGCCAAGATTCATTTTTTAATAAAAAAACACCCTTTTTTCCACATTTACTCAATCAGCTATTTTTTAACAAATAAAGTGTGTTTAATTCTTTCTGTATGATGTGAGAGATTAAGCCTTTTGCTGAAAAGTCTCTAACTTCATCCTATAGACTTTGGGATGTGAGATATAGCCATAGGGCCACAAGTTAGTCTGCAAATGACTCCTCCAGGAAAATCAGAAAGGGTTTGTTTTATTCTCTGTGAGATGTTTCCAGTACAATCGGTGAGGAGGTGGGAAAGAATAAATTAGGAATTTCATGTTACTGTAAAAACTGTGGAGGCCTTGCTTTATTATTCCTCCAAACCAAGAGTGTTGATTTCTCTGGGTGGAAGTCAGAGAAACACCACCATGTAAAGGCATAGCAATAACAGAGGAAGGAAAGATTTATTTGTGCTTCTCTTTCCTCATCTTTATGCTCTAAAAGCCACCAGCTATCTAACAAGGGTATCTCTTCACAGGAGGATGACAGTGAAAGGCAACTAAGATGGTAAAGAGAAAGAGAGAATTTTATGACCTCCTGCTAGACACCAGTCTAGCATCAATCACAATCTCATGAAAAGAGAAACTAAAAAAAGATGACAATGAGGTTATATATCTATGTGTCTTTCATAAAGATAACGTGATTATGGGGTTCAACCCTCATCTTCTGTTGAAATTTTAGATGCCCAATTCTCTTTTTTTCTGCCGAAACACCTCTGCATGCAAATCAGATGAGTATTTTGCTTTATGATCACAGCTTTCCTCAAGTTAACATACTAAACACGCTCTCTCAGATAGGACGGTGCCTTTAGTTAAGGCAATCAGTCAGACATACCACTGGGGAGAAAATTTAAACATTTAAAGAAAACAGGACATAAATTTTGCCTGTAATTTGTTTAAAAATTGTAATAAAATAGATGTACTGCAGATTGAAGCCAGCAAAGCTAATAATTTAATTTTGCAGGGTTTTAATTATAATGCAATATCCCTTACCGTTTGCTGCAAATCAGGTATTATAATTCGAATCACTAACGTGTTGCTCTGACTGTCTTCCATTCTGCTGCTTGGCTTTTCGGCTGTTGCTCTAATTGTGTCATAAATAGTTTCTTCTTTGGAGCTGTCTGATTCAGATTCAACGGAATAGTCGGAGAAGCTTTGTGCCATTTCATCTTCGCTCGATGTTGGGCTACGAGGCATGTTCAAGATTTTTACCCTGCCAAAACAAAGCAGAAAGAGAAAAATGTAAGTTGTAGTTAAAGTCTTAAAAACAAATCAGCTACAAGTTTTGTTTTCTTGGAAGTAACATGCACTTAACAACGAAGTTATATGCTTTATCCTGCTTTTATTTCCTCCTGTAATTTATGTGGGTAGGCAGAGTGTAATGGAAATAAATCTGGCTACCAATTTACTACAGGACAAGTAGAAGGGCAGGAGAAGGAAGAAGAGTAATAATAGGGAAGATGACCTTTCTCTCCCGGCACACCCAGCCTCCCAAAGGATGCAGAAAAACCCGGCATAATTACCAGGTTCACTGCTAAATTGCCCTCTTGTAAACTGTACTTGGAACTAGATCTGGCTTTGAAGCCTACTTCCCCCAGCGCAAAAAATATATTTCAGGAAAAATGAAGGCTAAAGCAACACCAACCTGCACATCGAGAAACTGTACACGTAACGCTTCAATAAAAAACAGTATTTTCAAAGAGTGGAATCAACCAAAAAAATGAAATACTTCAGGGAGCCAGACTGATGCAGATGCTGCTTTGTGGTTTGTGGCTCATACAGCATCCTTTAATATCAACACTATGAAAATCTGTCTGTTATACATACTCAAATACAGATTTTAGAAACATTTTTCATCTGTGGTATAGATTTGGCTAAAACAAGAGTAATGCTTATTCCAAATTAAGGATATTTGTATTCAGAGGTTTCACAGTAAGAACAGCAGAACATTTTTCTTCTGGGGTTTTCCAGCTACTGCAGCAGAAGGTTCTTTTTTGTCCCACAAACTAAAAGTTTTTCCAGGAAATGATAATTATTATTCTATTGAAAAATGAGGAAATATGTGTACTGGAAAAAATTGAAAACACCACCACAAACTTTGCAGTGCATGGTAACCTTCAGTATTCAGAGGCCAGAAAAACGTAAATGTTATTTTTCATATTTTCCGTAAGAAACCTCCCAAGACAATGTCTCTGCTTTTTGATTTAAAAAAATCTCAGTTAATAGAATAAAACAAACAAACAAAAAAACACATTCCACTGTCAGCCCATATTAAATAAAGACAATAAAGCAAAAGTGAAACACAGAAGGATGAACTGACTTTGCCAAGGTCACTCATACAGCAGGTGACTGTAGGAATATACCCAAATATACAGGTTTTATAACAGTCTCATAGTCACATCCCCCAAAGTAAACACAGTCAATCAACAGCAGGGACTAAGAGAACATTTTTCACCACTGTGGTTCATGATTTTGTTTGAGCCAACTAAATATCACAACCAGATTAGTCATTCCTCTTCAGCGTCCAGTCATTTATACCGCAATGATTATAAAGGAGGCATAAAAGGCTACTGCTCCAATTTAGCATTTTAAGGTGACCATATGTCAGAGGCAGCGCTTGCGCCAGAGGACGGGCAGCGGTGGGACAGGCCAAAAGCTTGAGGTCAAGGGCGAGCATTTCCCAAGCACATCACATACCCAACATCATCAAGTCTTATTGTTATTTCTGATGAAGGACAATTCCAGTGCTATTACCCTCAGCTATAATTACTAATGAAGACAAAACCAGCGCATTCAAAAACCTGAAAGCATGCCAGTTCACAGCAGCTTAATGCGCAGCTCTATTTACAAAAGGAAACTCTTGAGGGAGCATTTCATTTTCTTACTGCTTCATTGAACTGTAGATTAATGCTGCTCTCCAAAGAATCTTAAAGTCAATAAAAAGCATAAACATTTCAATGGCTTCCTTACTTATCTACCAATGCTAAATCACATGAAGCCAAAATACAGTAGGTCGATACATAGTATTTAAGAGCGTTAGAGTTGTAGGCCAGTAAGTGCAAGGAGAAGGACATTAAGATCATCTCACGGTTTGTGTCTCCATAAAGCCATTTTGGAGCACAATATACTCCAGGGTGATGGATTCAACTCCTCTGTCAGAGAGCCGTAATTATACAACCTACAAATAAAGAGTTGAATTAGGGGCAAAAAAACTTCCCACAGTTTTGGCAAGTGGATTTTCATGCAAAAGCTACCCAGAACTATCTCATTGCGGAATAGCAAAGGGAAATTACTAGCTGAAGAACCAAATCCCAGGTATCAAGCTCTTAAGTTTAATAAATAGTGGGACAAAGAACTCCTTGGAGATGCATCAACAAGGCACAAGTCACCTAATTTTCTGGAATACAGAATTAAAATAAAAATGCACAAGTAACCATGGAAAGGATAATGAAAGAGTGCATCTACAGTGGCACAAAGAAAGGAACCGATGCCCCACGAGCGCTACGGAGAAGCAGATCATTTAAATGCCTTTTTTAAACATTACACTCCAACCGCTGGACAAACTAGATTAGTAGAGGTCCCAGTGTAGGGAATATCCTGCCAGGGAGCAGATATGACATGTGTCTTCCTAAAGCTACAGACACCATCAAACCATTTCGTTGTTTGGTGCTCAAATTGTGTGGAAATGGAAGATAGCACCATTTGTTACCCACAGAATGGTTTGGGTTGGAAGGGACCTTCAAGATCATCCAGTTCCAACCCCCTGCCATGGACAGGGACACCTCCCACCAGACCAGGTTGCTCAAAGCCCCATCCAACTTGGCCTTGAACACCTCCAGGGATGGGGCAGCCACAACCTCTCTGGACAACCAGAGATGCTCGCTATCACAGTTCCCGCAGGGAAGTTACCTTTTAGGAACTGGTTCAATTTTGTACCAGTGATTTTCCAAAGACTTTTCCACAAGCAAAACTATTATCTCAGGAAAAGTAAGGCAGGTTGCCTGGCTTATCTAGGCTTGGACAGCAGAAGAAAACATAATATTCTAGGTCCCTAATTCCCAGTTGGCAACGCATTTGTTCAAAAGGATGTTATATAGCTAGATTCAGTTTTGCCAATATGATTGTCTGGGATGCCTTCTTTCATTTTCTTAAAAACACAACAGGTCTTGGCTTTCTATAGTTAAGCTGATTATATTTTAGAGCAACGTAACACACCAGTGGCTATTTTTGGTATAAAACTGAAACAGATGAAACAGGTTTCCAAAGACCTGGGAATAACAGAATTATAGAATTGTCTAGGTTGAAGGGACCTTTAAGATCATCTAGTCCAACCATCAAACTAATTCTGATAAAAACCATCACTAAACCATGTCACTAAGCACTACGTTAACCCGTCTTTTGAATACCTCCAGGGATGGTGCCTCAACCACTTCCCTGGGCAGCCCAGTCCAAGGCTTAATAATTCTCTCAGTGTAAAAATTTTTTCCTGATATCCAATCTGAACCTCCCCTGGCACAACTTGAGGCCATTTCCTCTTGTCCTATCGCCTGTAACTTAAGAGACCCACCTCTCTACACCCTCCTTTCAGGGAGTTGTAGAGAGTGAGGTCTCCCCTCAGCCTCCTTTTCTCCAGGCTGAACACCCCCAGCTCCCTCAGCCTCACCTCATACTTATTCTCTAGATCCCTCACCAGCTTCGTTGCCCTTCTCTGGACCCGCTCCAGCACCTCAATGTCTTTTTCGTGGCAAGGGGCCAAATATTGGAAGTAAACTCACAATTGAAACTACCACCAGACAGTCTTTGTTCCACCTCACGTCCTCTCTCTGCATTTTCAACTACGGTATCGTAAGGTCCCTGCATACCCCAGCCCTGGGCGCCCTGCTTCCCTGACCCCTGCCCATCCCCTAACCACTGGCTGAGCAAAGCCAGCACCAGCTCCGGCTGCTAAAACACCACTTCTGACACGGGAAGATGATAGGACAGCTGCAATAGGAAAGAACAGAAGGATGGCTATATGCTCACCATTATTATTGTACTTTTCCCTCAGCACCTTGCCCTTTAGCTCTGCGGAAGCACCGGGCTGTTTACTCTGCCCCCATGGCTATTGCTGGGTTACATTTCTCAGGCCAACAGGCCAGATGAAATAAATTGAGCTTAGTTTGCTGCCATCCCCTCACAGATGCTATTTTTAGATATTATTTTTTTTCTCTATCCAGCCAGCAACTTTCACAAAATCTGCGGGAATTTCTTATCGTGCTATTTGTTACCACCTCATGACCAAACACATCGTGAATAATTTATTTTTTTTTTTAAGAAAAAAAAAACACATGGGCAAGTACCATGACCAGCTTACTGTCTTTTTTGTTAAAAAAAAAAAGAAGAAAAGACTAAGAGCACATTAAAAAGCCCGGAATTATCACAATGCACAGATTATCAAAAGGCAAGAAATTCAACCCCCAGAGCTCGCTCTCTGAATGGCGAGCTCCAGTGAGTACAAACTGGCACAGCAGGGGAAAACAGCAAGAGCAGCAACAGAATGCTCCAGTTGTTGGAGCCTTATGGTTGATAAACATCATACAAAAGGAATTTATTAAATATATATGTTTAAATTTATTTTTAACTATCTTAAATATTCTAAACTTGATATTTACTAAAGGGTTTTAAATATTATTGATATGGACAGACATTGGTCAGAATATCTTCATTAAGTATTAGGGGACACACAACATACTTGCCTGCTATAAAAATCATGTTTTAAAATCTTCAACGTAATTATGAGTATGATCACTTTTGTTGATTCTGCAAAGGAACAAACCCTCCTATCTAGTTTCGTACTGGTAAATACAGAACATAATGACACACACAAACCTATTTTAAAAGATCTGTTCCATATAGAGTCCTCTCCCTCTTGTATCCTGCACCAGCAAATATGGGGAGCGCAGGTCTGTTCGTCCAGTTTGCCTGGAGCAAACCCAACAGTCACTACATTTCTGATCTTGTTACCGTGTGTCACACGAGTGGCCACCCCAGACTTATCACAACAGTTATTAATTCTCCTCTCTCTAAAATCCAGCTAGAGCAGAGGCATCAAATGCCTTGGCCAAGGCCAAGGCGGCCAGATCTCAGAGCAAGGTTTCAAATTCAAGGGTCGCTGGCTCCTAGTCATGATAAGAACAATCTATTTTTATATAAACATTCATTTGCACAATAAGAGCCCTGTTGCCTGCAGGGAGAAGCCCTCTAGACTGCTATTGTCAGACGAGTTAAAAATGTACCTGTGGGAATATCCCAGCTACAGAGGCAGCATTGTTACGGGTTGAGTAATGCCATTAGCCAGACTGTGAGAAAAGTTTCCTGTTAGAATAACAGCAACTGCTAGAAAGAGGTATTTAATAATTAACTCTGAAAAAAACCAACCTATTCAGGAAAGGGATTTCCATCTGTGTGAAACCTGCCGCTAACACTTGGATTCTGCGGCTTTATTCAGGATTATATACATCAGCTCAAGAACCAGCCCGCCAAATTACGAAATTAAAATGCTGGAGAAGATCAAGCATTGCCTTTTCTAATTATAATAACATTAAACTAAAAATGCATTTCAGACAGGACTGAAGATGGGGGGTACAATCCCAAGGCGCCGTGTATTTCACACCCCTTCAGAGTTCAGCAGAAAAGGTTGCGCAGAAGAAAATCTGAATTGAAGACCAACTCTGATGGACAATTTGCAATTTGATGGGTTCAATCTCCACCTTACACTCTTACCTTAAAACTGGCAATAACCTGAAAAAGAGATTCTGCCCTGCCTCGCCCCCCAGCCCACTCCACTCTTGCCCCCAGACTGTTTTAATCTCTGCACTAGCACCAGCAGTGAAGCAGAACAAAGCACCGATCCAGGTTAAAAAGCAACTTTTTTTTGGTTTGAGAGGTTAGTTTCAGCATCCATCACATCTCTGAACTGGATCACTATGCAAATGTTTGCATAAGCAGTAGGAGGAAGATGGCAGAGGGCCAGAAGCAAACAGCCAGGGCATGAAAAGGGCAGAACCACTCTTTTCCAAAGGCAGTATTAACGCTTGCCAGCGCAAAGTGAGTCTGAGACATCTCTGCCTAAGTGACAGGAAAGAAATCTACATAAATACAGGCATCTGATTAACTCCATTGAAAACCTCTTGGATTATTAGGAACCAAATACCGTAACTCTGAACTGAATCCCACCAATACAAAATTCATCCAGGTAAATGCAAAACCTAAAAGAATACCTCTACAAGAATTAAAACAGAATATGCACAAGCCCATAGCTAACCCAGCCCATAGCAAAATCTCAGGGGAGATGAGGTACTTGGAGCTCCCCATTCTCCCAGATCCATCAGACAAAGAGGCAGCTTTGGCCTAGATGGGACATCACCATGAAGATGCACCAGTTGGGCTCCAGTCCTGAGAGACTTCTGCAAAAGGGCCAGCACAGACTCCAATGCTATCTTCATTCTGCTAGGAATAAGAGTGGTCAGGCAGCAAAAGGAGGCACTGTTCCCTTGGAACGTCCCCAGGCGTGGTCCCTTGGTCAGTGCCAGAAAATGCCCATGATGAGGTGCTACCAGGCTCGGTGCTCTCTGATCTCTGCAGGTTTTCATCCTGCTGAAATGACTCCCTGCAATGCAGCCCATGAGGCTATATCACAAAAAATTACTTTCTTGAGGCTCAGAAGGTATCCAAGGGTCAGAAGTTCATTTCACGTCACTTCAGGGACTCACTGAGGAGTTCCCACTCCACGGAACTCCTCCTGGCCTGATTTTATTTAATAGTATAGATGTCAGTTTGGAGACTGAAAAGTAAAGAACGATGACGTGTATGAAGGTCTAAGGAAGTTAATCTGTTCTCCTGCAGTTCCCTTGATCTCCCTCTGTAAAAGGGGTCAACTGATTCTTGAGTCTTCTCTAAAGCACTTGCATTCTGTGGAAGAAAATGCTAGAAAATCAAATTACTTGCACATTATCCTAAAAAATGCCCGTCCATGTTAATTACCTAAACAAATTCATTCATACAATATTTTGCTGTTCATAACCTCCATAATTTTGGTTTTATTCCCTACACTCCAGTCCTTCACTTAAATTCACTTTGGTGACACTGCCTGGTAATGCATTTTTGATCTCTCTGTTAAATAACTGAAACACCCAAATAAATATTTCAGAGGATGTGTGCTGAGGCATAAGTACTAACGTATCAGAATGCCGAGTAAATTCCTCCTTCACTTTTCTCTGTAGCTGTTGTTTCTCAGCGTGGCATCTCTTACTTCAAATCTTAAACATTGGTTTGAAATCAGTATTGAAAAAATCAATGGTCATGTCCATTTTTTCCTCAACGGTACCACCAGAAGGTTCTTCTTACTGCCCAGTTTAAGGGCAGATTTATGTTGTCTTTGATTTCATTGCTGGCTGATCTGCACAGGTGACAAACTCTTTTGCAAAAGGCTTAAGGGTGACACTGCTTTCCCCAATTTTAAAGGAAAAAAAAAGGAAAAATATTGAGTGAAATAATAATTGTTAAATGTGCTCCTTATTTCTGAGGCAGCTTTTTATCCCTTGTTCATATATATTTGCACAGCACAGACGTGCCAAGAAGAGGCTAAGCCCCATTAACTTCTGGTATTTAGAGTCTTAAATAGCAACATCATATGATTAAAGTGGGTCTTAAGATCAGACTGTAAGAATGTAATTTATTTTTTTTTCTAAACAGATGTACTTCACCATGAGCACTCCTGTGCACATACAAAATCTACACATGTACAACCTGCTCCTGCAAGTGCAGGGTGGTTTTCTGAAAGTTTCTTTGGTTTCCAAGCAGCTTTGTATGCTAAAATTCTCCTTTGTCCTCTGTCTGTTCTACTCAGTATTTCTTTTCCTTGTAAACTATTCAACTGGTCACAGTATCTTTGCGGAAAGGATGAAGTTCAAATCAGATGGATGCAAAGAGAGACTTTGGGGAAGGATAGATACAAAGAAGACAGGAGACAAGCAACTCATTGTACTGAACGAGCAAAGGCCAGAAGACAGGCAGAGAAGCAGATGCAGAAAAAGCTTAAAAACATTTTGAAGAGTAAGTTCAACATGAGAAAACAGAAAAGCATTTGAAGTAGGAGTTTGACTTGAGAAAACAACATGCTAGAAGACAGAGGAACGAGGTGTAACGATGTAGCACAAAGCGGAACAGTCAGGTTGGTTAAAATGGTCACAAATCTTAAAAAAAAAAAAAAAATTCAAATATATTACTAGGGGAAACATGGTAAGTATTTATAAATGTTAACCACAGTGAAGTTTACAGTAAAGGCCAACTCCCACTGGCAATATAATATCTTAAGTGCCTTCTTTCACGCACCTGCGAGGTTTCCAGTGCAATTCTCCCCGACCTTTATTTAAAGGTCATTCTTCCAGACAAGGAATTACGGCCAGTCCCGCCAGCCCCAGGCAGGTGCCTTCTAGGCTCCATTCACTTCTATAGTTACTTTTAATACGGCCTCTAATTTTGTACATTTAGTAGAACCTCCATTTTCCAGTATATTAATAAACAACAGTACTCATAAGTCATTATTTAAATATTGCCTGCAACGGATACTATAGTTTACCTGGGACGAAATCGTAATGCACTTTGAAGTATTAAATAAGAGACTGGATCCCCCAGCAGTTCCATGCCTTTACTTGTAAAAAAAACTTTCCTTTTGAAAATTCATCTGTTCAGGATATATTAAGCTAGAATTCTCAAACACTTTAAAAAGATATTAAGCAGAAGAAGCTAAATTAGCAGCAACTCAATAACTATTTCAAATGTGATGCAAAAAAACAAAACTTCTAAAGAAAATGCACCAAGCATATTAACCCAGATACCAAAGTTCACCAGCATCCCAAATCTGAGATGTCTTCTTAGACTCATAAAGTCAAGTAAATACCCTTTTCCGAGCAAGTCGGGTTGCTCTGTCATATAATCTTTATATTGGTGATCCTAATAGGAGCAAAAATATATAGAGCAACCTTCTGAGATCTTTTACAAGCAATTTAATATCTTGCACAGGAAATCAATCCCGTATATAATCCCACTGCTGTCAACAACAGGACAAGAGGTAATGGGCATGAACTTGAACATACGAAGTTCCATCTAAACATGAGGAGGAACTTCTTTCCTGTGAGGGTGGCAGAGCCCTGGAACAGGCTGCCCAGAGAGGTGGTGGAGTCTCTGGAGACATTCCAAACCCATCTGGACATGTTCTTGTGCAACCTGCTCTAGGTGACCCTGCTTTGGCAGGGAGGTTGGACTAGATCTCCAGAGGGTCCCTTCCAACCCTGTATCATCCTGTGATTCTGTGTAACAGAATTACTTTAGGAATAGCCCCAGCAAGACTTGACCCCTGCAAGTTATATTAATGAGGAAAACAACAGCCAGGGTAAGTTATGAAAAGCAACATGAAACTTTGACGAGTTTGTCCAGTTCTGGATCCAGTAAGGGATTCCTTCGTAGCGTGACAGCTATGCAGTTATCAAAGCAGGAAAACATCCTATGGATTCAGCTGTTACACTGACTCTGTCCCCAGTGCAAAGTACAACTTATAAATATTTACTGTCACGAAGCATACCTGCATATAGGAACTGCAGATTTCAAAGTTGCAAACTTCAGCAATGAAAAAAAACAATTAAAACATAAAAATTCCCTTCAATTATCCAAAATGAGAACAATACAATGTAAGTAGCTATGAATTGTTTTCAGAGTCATGTAGAAGTATCACACCACTTCAACTTTAAAAAGTCATTATCTCTTTATAAAAGAAGGATATAATGCTCATTTATGTTTCCCTAGAAATTTTCCTTACAAACTAGAAGTGTGTAGGGCAAGCAATCTTATCTTCTAGCCTTTCTGTTTCCAGCCTCCACTTGCACTTGACTACGTAAATATCAAAAAGATTATAATATGCTGGAAGGAAAAGGACATAAGAGAATTTAAAAAGATTTACAAGAGGAATTTGAAAAAAAAATTCAAAGCTTGTTGAACATATTTACCTCAGGTTCATCTCCCAGGTGGACAAAGCAGCTTAGTTGCTTGTTAATTTGCATTTTATGCTTATCAACCTTTTTCCTCTTTATCCATAAGGAAAACATTTTTGTGATCATTCAAATACAAATATAATTAAATGTTAACAGATAAGCACTGTTGTTGTCCTGTTACATAGATCAGGTCTTGAGAGTAGATGAAGCAGATTCCCTCCCCTCCTTACATATGGGTTAGCATTTAGAGTGTGCTATAAAATTCAACCTGAATTTCCTTCAGATGCAATCCTGATGGGGGCTATGTTATTTATTTTAACTTATTTGCTGTGTTGCCAAAAATAGCCTCATTCTTTGCATTACTCTAATCAAATAAATAATATATCAGTTAAAAAAGTAAAGCTTCAAATATATGCTCTATTTTTCTTATAAAAAGATGAGTTATCTTTCTCCAAGAGCTGGTTGAAAGAAATTCAATTACCCTTTCTTGGTGTGTGCGTCAGGTTTTTTTCATGTTTAGTTTCAAAATTTCACTTTTATTTCAACTCAGCAGGAAACACCCTTGAAGTTTGTGGAGGACACTGGGTACGCAATGTCTCCAGCACCCTGCAAGGTGGGACTTGGGGACACAGATCTCAGATTCTCCAGGTCTGCACATGTGGGGCAGTCCCACACCAAAACATTCTGCAGTTGGAGATTTCCAGGATACGCCACTCCTGTGCAGTGCTCTAGGGAGGACACTGGAATACAGGAGCTTTGTTCCAAAGCCCAAAGATATCAAGTTTTGAAATACAGAAATTCTCCACAAAATAGATTTTCTCCTCTGTATAGGTCTGCTTAACTAGAGCAGTTTGCAAGCTGTCAAATGCAGAGACCAATTTCATTGCCCAGCTTCATTTATACTCAGGGTTCCTTTGAATTACTAATATGAGGGTCCAGAAATCTCAGATCAGGAGCAGTTGTACAAACACAGGTCAAGTTGGGACCATTATTTTTCACCAGCATCACTAACTACATTGGCAACACACAAGCCAATACGTAAGGCAAATAAGCATCTAGTTCCATTGCTGCCTTAATTCCTGAGCAGGAAGAAGCCCTGGAAGAAGACCACTAAACCAGCTCGTGTAGAGAGAAGGGAAGAAAGGCAGAAGGAACCACCTGGCCTTTATATACTTAATTTCTTTCCTTAATCAAGAGGGAAACAACAAACAAATGGTGACCCAGAAAGGATGCACACATTGTAAAAGAACTAGGGCAGGTGACCAGCCCTCAGTTTAGCCACACTCCAGTGTAAGCAAAGCCACGTGCCATCTCCTCGCTATCTGTACACCCATCTGTGTCTGTCTGCAGCAAACATCCCTCTTTCCCAGCGACAGATGGTCTCTGGGCTTCTCTTATCCCAACTGCAAAAAAACTTACCTGATTTTTTTTTTTTTTCTAGAGGAAATTATGAAAAAGGGACTCTGCTGATCTTATCGGCATCTTGCCTGATTATTTTCCAACCTAAGGAAAGTTAATATTGGACTTCAACTTACACTCCAGTGTCTGGAAGCAAGGCTGTGCTCGTGGCACAACTGAGGACGTTCGTTAGGATTGTGTTCATGAACAATTATGGTGAGGGCAGACTGGGGAAAAATATCTGCAGGCTCAAAAAAGGTTAAGTGGTCTGCCAAGATAACCCAGGCAGCCCAGTGCAGAAGAACTGAGAAATAAGTTACTATCTTGACCTTTGAGATTTTGATTCAACTCATTGTAAAGATAAGAAACTAATTTTGACCAAATTATATCTAGCCAAAATTTAGGCAATCAAGACACAATAAAACTGATGAAAAGAACCAGTTTTCCTCACTGACTACCAACACTTAACTATAACCTTAAGTAAATAAAAGATCACTTCTTAGGCAAGAAGAAAACAGAATGAGATACATGTTTATGACTATTACACAGAAGTAGGGAAACAAAAAATATAAAGAATACTAATGTTCAAAAAAACAGAAAGATTCATAACAAATTCTTCAAGCTTTCATTACTTAAATACCAGATGTAGTTTGGAATTTAATACTAAAAATAAATAGCATGCTAAATCTATAGTTTACAACAGAGATTAAGGTAAAGTTCAGCATCACCAAAAGTTCTGGATTTGTTTAGATCATTTACAGTGATTTCTTCACAAAATGTAATTTCTACCTGTTGATGTGGGTCTCCAATTCAGTAATAGGTAACATAAGTCCAAAAATGAGGTTGTTGGAGACCCAGAAATACTTAAAACTGATATATTTCTAATTGACTAGATTCCATGTTAATCAGGTCTTACAGGAGTACAATCAAGTGAATTCATTACCATTTATAATTTTATGACAGCATACTTTGGAGATTCCAGCCATGGAAATTATCCCAGTCTAATCAGGATACGCAAACTGAATATAAAAGCACCATAAAAAAAATAATCTTGATTGAATCATGATATAAAATACTCCTAATAAAAAACTGCATCTCTGCAACTCCAGACATACGACTATCAGTTTCTGCCATTAGTAAGTATTTAGTAAAAGTTCTAACTAAATGGTCCAGAGGTATCGAGCAGTTGCTGACAGAGGATTTGAGTCAGAAATCTCTGTGGTGGCCACCCACGTGGGACTGTGTTCCTCTAGGAACAATGAGCAGCAACACCATGCTTGACAGGACTCCTACTTTTCTACAAACCTGGGGGGTGGAGTGACTCTACAAGACGCGCCCTTCTCTTTGCTTAACTTCTTTCTATTTCATTGCTCAAATACTTCCACGTGTATTACTTGTATTACTAACCTGGACAATTTCTAAGCAAAGCTCATTTCCGAACGCTGCTGTGGATGCTGTCAGAGCTACCTACCCCTGCACCTCATTACAAGAGAACAGCAACATCTTGGCAGCTCTGCTTACCCTACACTGCAGCTGTGCAGGGAAGGAAATAATTAAGCCCATCATGTGAACCAAATCCTTCAGGACATACCCATTAATGAGATTTACTGAACCCAACTCTCCACTTTGCTGTTTGCAGGAACGAAGGAGGCAGAGACAGAGCGAGAAAAGCCCTTCTTTTCAGCTTTAATAGAAAACTAGCAATAGATTTTGTTCAATTCACACTTCTAAAGGAAAGAAGCATTAAAAAGAGATTTGCCATTAGGTTTTAAGTCTGCTTCACATTCTCCCACGGGTTTTATTTAGTCCGCCTCACAGTTTCTTAGGGGTTTTTATTCCAGTTTTTGGGGGCTTTTCACATTGTTGTTTGTTTGGTTTTTTGTTGATTTTTGGGGAGTTTTTTGGTCTATTTTCCACACTTGACATCACTAGCTTCCTCTCCTCAAAAATTTCCCCCAGGTCTTAATAAATCTAAACTCCCCTTCTCCAAATGGTTTTTCAGCCACACATGGAGAGTGACCATTTCTGCTCCTTTCGCGGTACTGGAAGCATTTCAGAGTTTAATCTTCTTATAAGCCTTCATTTTTACTTCACAATTTTGACAACTTCTGTCTCTTCCTCAGGTCACAGAGAGACACCAGCTCCTCCCCAGGCTTTTGCACAAGATACCAGGTTGTCTCCTAACCTACCACCCAACAGATAGGTCACCAGCTACTGCTCTCTCCCACCACAAACCTGCAGCTACCAATATCCCTGAGAGGTCCATTTCTACCATTCTGGCTTGATTTTTCTTGCCATGGAAGAACACGAGGCACACTGAGCACCACAGCTGCACCACTGCGACCTTGGCAGGAGGACTCGGCAAGGTGGGATGGTCCACAGACCATCTCCTCTTCCAGCAGCACCCAGGCTGCTGACTGGGTTGCCCGGCTCTAGGCAGGCACCCAGGATGCAGGGCTGGATCCCCCGTCTTCTAGTCTGAGGAAGGCTCATTACAGAATCACAGAATCACCTAGGTTGGAAGGGACCTTTTAAGATCATCTAGTTCAACCAATGAGAAAAAAAAAAAACAAACCCACACCACACAAAACACCACCCAACACTAATCCATATCCCCAAGCACCATGTCAACTCGTCTCTTGAATGCCTCCAGGGATGGTGCCTCAACCACCTCCCTGGGCAGCCCATTCCAAT
>JAOQGH010000040.1:64257843-64303984 GCA_025769975.1 Gallinago jamesoni
AAAAAAAAAAAAACAAAACAAAACACCACTTACCAAGACTGAAAAGGTAAGCAAAGGCCTTACACAATCACATCGACATTGCAAACTGTATTTCAATGTTTATACATTATCAAAGCTAGTTCTGAGTAACTGTTGTCCCTTATGCTTCAGGCTTATTTGAGAGGTAGTTCAGCCGCACACTGATGAGGTCTTTCCGTTTCCTGCAAAGAGTTCAGTAGCACTGAGCAAATAATGTAAAGATTGAGCGATTTAAGTTTATTTTCCCCTTCTTAGAATTATTTCACATATTTCCTTTCACAAACCACACTTTCTCACTTCTGTATCTAACTCAAATATATATATCCCTTATCAGGAGTGACAACGTGGGCTCTGATGGATGACTTTGGTCATGCTGTAGACTAAAGGCCAGCTTGACTCTTGAAAAGCTCCTAACCCCAACCACAAACTCACTCACACATTGCAGCCAACAAAACATAATTATTCACATTAACTCAATGCAGTGTCAAACACAATACTTAAAATCCAAATTCACACACCTGCTTCTGTATCATTGCCTTTCTCTTCTGATTGGCATCAGTATTTATCTGTGACAGTGGCACTGCCACAGAGGGAAACAGTCAATTGGTAAATGCCTGATAAGCTAGAAATGTGGTGTTGTAATGGTCTTTCAGGTACACATCTTTTTTAAATCTTTGTCTCCTATTTCAATTTCTAAGACTACTGCTCCAAATTATACGAGTTCGTGTCACCACACATTTTACAGCAATTCCTTTCACACATTGTACATAACTTCTGTATTTTCACTCTCTTTCCAGTGCTTATTCAAAGATACTGTTAGGATTCACCAGCTCATCTTTGATCTGTGTTCATGATGTGCATTAACACAGACACCTGCCGCAGCCAACACAAGAAAAGGCATCTTCAGTTTCTCTTATCAGAGAGAAAATGAGTTTTTTAGTTTTCAGATCATACAGAAGTATCACGCTTTACCAAAGGAAACCTAATTTGAAATCACTGTTCTTTTTGTTCTAGTCTTCTGATTTACGAGTTTAAAGTTTCTACTTATTTTGTAATGACAGCATTGAAAGCCATTAAAATAATTCTAGTTTAAGAAATTGTTATGCATAAAAAGTTGTAAGTAGTCTCCAGAGTACAACCAAAACTTTTTAAATTGTGTTTTAAAAGAATTATAGAAAAGGTAAGATTAAAAATAAAATTTAAAAAATGTAGAGACTAGAAGCCTTTTTGAATAGAAAACACTGAAAATGCAGCATTCAGACACACTAAAAATAAAAAAAATATACAAGAAACACATTCATTCTGTATCACAAGAGGCTTTACACTGACTCCCTGGTGCAGCAGTTCTCACCTCATTGTAGGACAAGGGCATTACAGAATGAAAAATCCCAAAACTTCTTTATCCAAATCTAACATCAGTTGCAGGTTTACAGAGAACTCATTAACGAACTGGTCCCAGAGAAAAAAAAACAGGTTTTTTAACATGTCTAATACAAGAAATACTGTAACATTAGCCTATCTGCTAGTTCATATTTAAAGTATATTGGGCAGGAGGAGGAAGCGAGCTGTTAGGCGTGAGGATAAAAGTTAACAAGATCTGCCAACCATCTTCACTACAAGTTACAGTTAAGCTGGAAATTCCTCTGCTCTAAGATCATTCTTTGTAATCCGCCCAACATGGCAAAGCAGGATGAGGAATATTTTCCTTGTTGGGGATCAAGCAGGTTTTTAAAGAATTTTTGGCCACCTGCTTATTGAAACACACCTCAGCAGAATCCAGCAAGAAGTCACGGGCTGTAACTGTAGGTTGCCCACAAGTAATTTAAATGGTTTCTCTACAAAATTAGTTTGGCACACTTACCTGTCAAGACACAGGTGAGAGCAATGGTGTCAAGATAATCATCAAAATCTAACACTCTCTCATCTCAGATTCCTGTAAAAAAATACATAAAAACGTAAAGAAGACCGACACGTGGAAAAAGAAATTCAGTGACCTAATGGCCACCCTATTTAATATCTATAAAGCAGAAATGCTCATGGCATGAAGGGGATTTTGATATGTTAGTTGGTAAGAAAGAGAGGAATTTTGTCACATCACATTTCCAAATTTCCAATTCCTCACGCTGTAACATGAATATTGTGCATAGCTTTGCAAGGGCAGAACCTGATGTAACTTTACTCACTCACTTTAGAGTGCTTCTGCCAGCATGAAGTCAGTGCTGAGGAAAAAAAAACAGGCTCTTTTGGTTATCAAGGAAGACAATTTCAGGCCAGATCTGACAGAAGGTGAAAGATGCTGCTCTGTTGTTTCCCCACGGACATCTTCCTTGATTTAAGCCTTGTCAAAGCAATGAGCGTCCTGGGCGTGTGCATTTGCTGAAAAACCCCAATTTGAGCAGCAAAACGCTTGGTTTTTTCCTCAAGTCCACCTTGGGGAAAGATGCAGAAATTAGGGTCTGCTGTTTCCAATGCCCCAGAGATTCCCTGAATCAGCAGAGGTGTGCTGAGCATCCCAGTCCAGCACAGTAAGGGCTGGCCTGTAGCTCACCGATAAACTCTGAAATTTGTACCAGTAGGCTCAAATTTTATTGCCTTCATTGACAGCTTAAAGCTCATGTTGGAGAAAGCTTTGCCCATCATGTATTTCTTCCTTGTACAGGTATAAATGGAAGGGAAAATCCAGAGATTTCCATTGAGAAAGCAAGTTTGACAGTCTTTTTTACTTTCTGGTGTACAGTGCTCCATCAAAAAGTAATACTAGATTATGTTACATCTGTTACTTCTAACCACATTAAGAAGTCTAAATACACACTCTTTATTAGACACAAGAGAAGTGTAAACCAGTCATGCAGCTCCAGAAAAGATGCAGAACATAACCATAAGTAAAACTGGAATTACTCAAGAATAATTCTGTGAACATCATTGGTACCGCACCATTTACTCCAATATAAATAAAAACTGAATTCACCTCAAATTCACCCCTCTTTATTCTAGGCTTTATTAGACCCTTCCTGCTGTGCACATTCAAGTAATAGTTAATGCTTATATGTACACGTATACTCAAATATTTAAATATGTTTTCAGTATATATAAAATCATTCTTTATTTTAAATAATTTGACATATTTTGCTAAAAATAAACCTTTTTTTGAGTAGGAAGAGAAAACTCATAAATCTGTCTCCAGCACCTACATAATTCTGCTTTACTATCTTATAACAACATCAACAAAAAGCTATTTAAGGACATTTCCCACACTGAACTACTGCATTTTGTACCACGTAGGAATAAGCTACGTTTGAAATCAAACCTAGTAGGTTTTGCATTTTTAGAGCAGGAGATATAAACATGATCTCCACAATTGTGAATGTCATAAGAAAGGCAGAGTCACAGAATCGTAGAACGGTTAGAGTTGGAAAGGACCATAGAGACCACCCAGACCCACCCCCCTGCCATGGGCAGGGACACCTCCCACCACACCAGGTTGCTCAAAGTCCCATCCAACCTGGGCTTGAACCCCTCCAGGGATGGGGCAGCCACAGCTTCTCTGGGCAACCTGTTCCAGTGTCTCACCACCCTCATAGTAAAGAATTTCTTCCTGAGATCTCATCTAAATCTCCCCTCTTCCAATTTAAAACCATTACCCCTTGTCCTATCACTCCCTCACAGAGCATCCCTGTAGGTAAGGAACGATCATCAGCTGTTTCCCACAAGGCAAAAACCAGAATCCACACAAGGAAAGAAGTCAACAGATTAAAAGCAAAACAAAATCAACTTCAGTTTCTTAATCTCTGAGAGACAGGATAAACTGCTTCCACTTTTGAACCATCCCTTTCACACACACCAGCTTTCAGTTTCTAAACAGATCCAGAGACAGCAGAGGAAGAATTACCTGGGACTGGAAATATCCATCAGAGGTGAAGCTTTCCAAAATTGCTCTCAGATACCCACACATCTGCTCAAAATGTTCCAAAACCAAGCTTTGTTGGTTTCAGGAAAGTTATAACTCATTCAATTTTGGATAGATACTGCTAAGATTTACTAAAGGTCTATCAACAACAATCGCCTGAACCTTAAGCAAATATTTGGGGAATTTGTTGGTAAACAACACAACTAACAAAAGCAACATAAACGTTAAACATTCAGCTACTAAATACCCCACAAAAACAAAGGCTATAGAAATTCATTGCAGGGAATTTTTGCACTTCACTGTGGAAGAGAGGAGAACACCAGCAGTTTGTTCTGCTTGGAGACCAACTTCTTTTATCCCCAAAAACCACCCAGCAGCAGGACTCCATTCTATATTTTGGATTTCACCGTACTCTCAAGAGCTAACCCTAAGGATATGAAAATCAACATGAAAACCAGTGGTTTGCCAAGAGCTAGAAAAAGCTCTTTAAATGAGACTATTTGTATAATCGCAAATTCATAAAAAACAAATTAAATGTTGCTAATACTGACTTAACGAGGCTGGGTGAGGTTACACAGTGGAGAAAGACACCATCGTTGGAAAAGTGAGCAACTGGCCTCTCTTCTGTTCCTGCAAAAGGATTCTCTTAACACCCATAGGCAGGCAAAAATTACCGAGTCCCCCCCCAGACACTGTTTTTTCCTCTCTTCAAGCACAGCATCAGAAGAGCAGAAGCTCCTCTTCACTTCAGAGCCTCCGATGCATCCCTAAATAAATCTCTGTGCCGTGAAATCCCAAGGTACTTGCACATCCCTAGTACCTCCTACCGCAACAGGTTCCTCTTCCAGACATTGCTTTCATGCGTGGCTGGGCAAGGGAGCACGGACCTGCATGGCTTATCCCTCAGGTGACACACCAAACACAACAACGTGCCTTTCCCTCCATGGGAGAACGAGCATGGGTCTGTCCTACACCTAATTCTGAATTTTAACATGTTTGTAAGGACATGGTTTAGTGATGCTTTTTTTTTTGGTTTTGTCAGAGTTAGGCTGATGGTTGGACTAGATGATCTTAAAGGTCCCTTCCAACCTAGACAATTCTATGATTCTACAACATAAAACCTTCCGAGATTTCTGTTCCTTTAAAAATCTTAGCTGAAGTTGAGCAATCAATTAAAAAGCCATTGGAAAGTACAAGCAGAGGGGTAAGGAGGGTAGAAAATTGACAGAAAATAAAGCTATTTTCTTTACCAAATCAACCTAAAAACCGCCAAACCGTAAGTCTAAGCCAAAACAGAGACAAACGGTTCAGTTAGTTATTTCCACGTGATTCCGTGCTGTACTGTGAAGAGATGTGACATTTTTGCAGTGTGCAATGTAGCAACAGTAAGTGGGTTCAGGGAGCGGTGGAGCCGCAGCCGTGCAGTATTTATAGTTCTCTCTCCTCGGCGCTGCTCCTTTTCCCCCCCGGTGACTTCCCCGGGACTCGGGGCGCTGCAGCTGCCCCCACCGCTCCAGGAAAACCATCGCCGAACCGGCCGGAGGCACAACCAACGTTCCCAAAAGGGACACGGGTCAAATCTTCCCCCAGATTTGGCAAGTTTCAAAATTAGAAACGTTCCGATAATTTCACGAATTGTAAGGAATGGAATGAAAATGTCGAAATTTTCGCATTCCTGTTTTTTCATGGTAATATGTACTTTTAATGAACCTTCCACACATGAAAGTAACCTTGTTTGTGGGCATTTCTCCACGCTTAGGTGCACACCTAGGACAGTTAAAGTTATTAGTTAATAAGAGCAAAGCTCAAGTAAATTAAACTGCACAGCTCCTCAGCAGACAAACATGCATTTATTCTACCTCACTCCAACACAAGCCAACAAAAAATCATACAACCATTTTGGCAAACTCAAGTGAATATCTCTGCATAACTTCTTAACATTATTTCAATGCCAGCATGACCCCAGTTTCTGTACTGAACTGGTTCCCAGCTGAGCAGCCAGCTTATCTGCACAGATGTCTGCACAGCCACAGAGAAATACCCATCTCTGGAAATTTATGAGGATGGCACAGAGAAGGGATATAGTGAAACACTCAAAAATGAAGCGTTTGGGACTATGCAACTAAAGGATTAGCACGTTTTAATTAATACAATTTAAAACAACACATTTCATTAATTTATCCCTAACTTTTCTGAACACAAGCAGCCCTCGAAATCTTAATGCTATCACAGCATCCTAAGTGTTTTCTATATTTTCCTGTACACAAAAACATGTCATCAACCTTGAAGACCCTCTTATTTCCACATAAGCTCACATTATTACCAGCTTCTGAAATCAAAGATAATTTCTATGTGATGTCTACAGAACACGAATACCAGAAGGGTTCACGTGACTATAGAATACATGACCCAGAATGGTAAAAAAAAAATGCTAAAACAGTTCAGTTACACTACATGAAAGTACTAACTGCTGCTTTAACAGTACACTCATATAATTTATAGCGAGCTGAAGGCACTTTGCACCGTAAGGCTCCAGGCAGTCCATTAGTTTAGTAATACTCAGAGACTCCCAGATGTCTTTAATACTAATAGACCCCAAACACACACGCTGAATTATGCATTTTTTTCCCCACGTTAAATTGAGAGCTCAAATACGGAGCTCAGAACTAGGACCAAGGCTTGTGTCTCCGGTCCATACGTACACGATGGATTCGAATGCTGTTTTAGAGACTTAATAAGCAAACCTGATTTGATTCCAGCTCAGCAACAAACCAAAAAATGTATTTAGCACAGGAAGAGCTAGCTGAGATTTTGAGAGACTATCATCTCATTCTGCTATTCCATAAAGCCAGAGCAAACAAAGACAGTCTGTTCACAAGATTGAAATGTGAACAGAATTAGAAAAACAGTTAGAGGAAGAGGAAGAATAGTTATTGTGTTCATCAGGAGAGACCATATTTGGGCATATGTTTAAAATTCAGAAGAGTAAGAACTCCATATGGACCTTTTTAGAACTAAATATGAAGCCTACAGCTGCTTGAACACTTACTGAAATGAATTCACATATTTGTGACTCTCTTGGTTTTTTGCTACGCTCGACTACTCTAATCTTTTTTCCTCAGCAGCCTAAACATAATGGTTTAAATGCTTGTATATTATGTGGTAGCAGAGAATGGTCTTCAGAAATGCCAGATGCTTTGCAGCTTCAGATTATTCACTACTTATGGCAGCAAGTTCATGCTAACAGCAAAAAAACAAGATTTAATTCCTGTCCAAATACAGACAGTATAAATATGTACTGCTAATTTCACACACACTAAAGAACAGAGAACCTCCACAGTGCCACATGTTGCCTCTTCAAAGACACTTAGCAGCTTAACAAACACAGGAAAAAGGCAGCATCAAGAATTTGGGCAAGGGAATATGCTAAAATGAGACAAGTTAGCGCAAAACCAGAGATGTTCCATGTGAGTGCAAAGCAGAGGTACGGAAGAGACCCCTCAGCCATCCCTTCCTACTCAGGCACTAGTCGGCTTCTTCCAGTTCCCTGGACATGGAGAAGGAGGGAAGACAAGGTGCAAAGTCGGGAACAGGATGTTATCCCTCCCATCCGAGCTGTACTCGGGGTCATCTCACTGCTGAGTTCAGCAGACCCAGATCATTTCCACAACAGACTCTGCCTGGATTGTGCAACATCAGAGGACTAAACAAGGGCTATTTTCACTTTTTCTGGAGTTTTGCTCAACATTCATGACTGCACTCGGACCTGTGTTACAGCTGACTTGACTTTACTGGCCCTTATTAAACCCCTTTCCAAAATGCTTAGCAAATTAAATAGCTGTTAGACCTCACTTAGTAGTTTTGACCTGCATGCAAACTGCCGGTCTCTTAACACCTTGGCCATGCATAATGCAGAAGGAACAGCGCGTGGGTGAAGTTAAGAGTAGATGCAAATCCCTTGCTGAAGCTCAGTGACACACTTTGTCTTCGCTCCGTGGCCACAGAAGCGGAGCACCACTGGCCAGGAGATTACGAACGTGAGACATTTGGAAGCCAAAAGGAGCGTGTGGTGCTATAGCATCAGCATAGGAAGCAAAACCTTCTTAGAATCACGGAATTGTCTAGGTTGGAAGAAAGGTTTAAGATGATCCTGTCTAACCATCAACATAACACTGACAAAAAAAATCACTAAACCATATCTCTAAGCACTGCGCCTACCCATCTTTTAAGTACTGCCAGGGATGTTAACTCAACCACTCTCAGCAGCCAGTTCCAAGGCTTAATAACCCTTTCAGTGGAAAAAATTTTCCTAATATCCAATCTAAACCTGCCCTGATACAGCTTGAGGCCATTTCCTCTTGTTCTATCGCCTGTTACTTGGGAGAAGAGACTGACTCACGCCTCTCTACAACCTCTTTCCAGTTCTTGTGACAGCGAGAGCCAGGAATCTACATACCTGATGTATGAAACTCAATCAGCCTGAATAAATGCAGAGTATAGTAACCCATTAGTAAACTCAGAAGTATGTGAGCTGATATAAATACAAATCTATCAGGGTCTAAGAAGTTTCAAACTCCAGTGTCTCAAAATAAGCTGAATGTAACTACCTGATTTAGGTGGAATTCAGAACTGTCCTACAAACATTCCCCACTTTTAAATAGAAAAGAAATAGTCAGGGAGTTTAAATAGGACAAGCACAGTAACTGGCAAAAATCCTTCCCAAATTCAAAATGCTGCTGGGCAGTGCTGCTGCCCAAACACTCTTGCAAAACTTCTAATTCAACGTGACATTGAACTGCTTTTCACCAGAGATTTCCCAGGTACAGGACCTATAGCAGGAATCCTGAGGGCAACAGCTTTCTAGATTTCCCTTCTCCTCTCATAAAGTGGGACGGCCACAAATACAGAACATACCATTCCTGGCTGCTGGTTTCTCTAACAGACTGCTTAGTGTAGTAGGACCTTCATTTTAAAGGTCTCTTTAGGGAAAACGCTGAAGAGTCAGGATCAGTAAGTAGGCCTTGGAAGACATTTAAATAGCAGATAACATGCCAAACAGTTGGACTGACCATCACCTGAAGCAGAGCATGGTTTAACTTCATTATATATGAAGTTTCTTGAAATCTCTGAGTGCATCATCACGTAAGGAGAATTCAAACAGGAAGAGACCACATGAAGCATTTTTTTCACTGGGCACTTCATTAAAGGACAGACCAGACTAAAACGACTGCAAGATACACAATACTCAGACTGAACATTAAAGTCAAGCTCAAGAATAAAATATAGTTGCCAGCAGTCCTTTTCCATCCCCCAAAAATACCTGGACAATTTGCTAGTAGTCTATGTGAAACCTGTTCAATGTCTATGTTCAGTATTTCTAAAATGAAACATTTTCTTTCTAAAACATAAGCTTATGGAGACTCATGTTACTAGGAAAGCCATGACATATGAAGAATAATACAATTCCAAACAGCTTAAATTCTGAGTTTATGATTAAAAAAAAAAAAACAAAACAAAAACAAAGACTAGAATCAGATCCTGCATTTTTGTTGCCTGTTCATAGTAGGTTAAAAAAAAAGTTCAGTTACAGAAAGAAAAATACCTCCTTCCGATGCTTACCTAAACATAAAATGGCAATATAATTAAAGCAATAAGAATTACTGCAAATTATAAGCAATCAGTGATGAAAGAAAAATGTGTCGTCCTCAGTTCATGGCTCATAATTATTTCATTTCCCGAATACTGCAAAATCCATGATAACTAATAAATAATAAAAGCTTTTTGAAGAGCCAGAAGGTGCTCACCTTGGATGTAATTTTTCATGTAACTCATCAGATCTGTCCAACTCAGTGAAGTCAATCCTAAATTTTGCACTGCAAAATTTCTGCTCTTTTGTTCTATGAGAAGGTGGGCAACTTTGAAACTTGGATTCACAGAAAGACTTGTACCCATTTTCTACCTATACCTGTAACTGGATTTGGAGTTTAAGTCTATCCATTGTATCTACAAATTAAAACAGGCTGCTTGTTTTTTAGACTTCAGCACATTCAAAGGGTTGTAAATGTTACCAGCTGTTGACCAAAAAGAAAAAGAATATGTTTTCAAGAAGTGAATGAAATCCACAGATTATGATTACCTAAAAGGAAGAAATAGCCTTAATCTACTTAAACTAGCAGACTACTGTATTTGCCATGCTTTCAGCAGTCCAGATGGCTCCATTTTATTTACATGTACCATCTAAACAATCATTGCTGCGTTGTGGAAACACTATTTACTGTTTTCACAACAGGAGGGAGATTATTTCTCCCAGTTATAAATCACAGATCACTGAGGGCAGCTGCAGCCTCTGTTTCTTTATCATTCTCTTAAAGACAAGAAATTCAGTGAAAGATAGGAATTTATTAACCTTCCTGGCTAAGCTATGGTAAGCGCAGAGACGGGAGAGATGGAGTAAGGAAAGGGGGAGAAACCAGAGTGGCTGAGCTGTGCAGGGATAGTCAACATCAGCAGAAGTAAATTATTCGACTGCCAGGTGATGCCTGCAACTCCAGTGGTGTGAACACACAGGTTAATCCATTCCCATTCGGTTCAGTTTGCTGGCAACGTGTTTAGGGTGGTGGAAGAGGCCAGGATTGTTAATATTTGGGGGATGTTGGGTTAAAAATTTGGTTAAGAAGAACATTCGCCACCATCAGAAGAAATCAACTAGCTTCTATCATGCCAGCAGTATTTAAAGGAAATAGGAATGCAAGATAAAATGCAGTAATATATTTTAAATAATTTGTTCAAACTGTCATGGAAGATTAACCTGTTCTTACTATAAATACTATGACAACCACGTCAATAATAAAGAAAACATTTGTGCTGATCTAAAATTTTGTTCAGGTTTAGCAGGTAAATCACCGTGCATATAGCAAGCTACAAAGGTTAAGAGTTCCTGATGCATGATCTCAAGAAAATTCATCAGACCTAATTAATCTAATGGTGCACAGCCTCTTCATTGAGAAAATTACAAGCCAACCAAACAAGAAAAACTGAAAAATCACACACAAAATACAAGCTGCTCATCTTATCCCAGTTCTCCAGGGATATATTTTTTGGTTCCATTAACGCTGTGCAGGGACAGACGCCCTTTAAATGTGCAGCATGTGAACCTTTCCTTGTGGCAGATTTCAGGCAGACCCAGAGACACTTCGCCTCCCCAAATGCGTTAACTCAATTCAACAGGGTCTGGGACAGAGCTTCCTAATCCAGCCTTGGATTTCCTTGTGAAATGTGGTGAGCTGGAAGGGAACCAGATGAGGAAATAAAACCACAAAAAAACAGGAGCCTCAGAACGTGCTACAAGCACAGCTTACCATGAATGGGACTTGCCAGCGTAAGTAAGTATTGCAAGTGACAAAACCTTCCCATGAATTTTTTCAGCTGCTTAAATGGGATTATCTCCATATATGTTGGAGAGTATTCACCAAGATTAGACTCATTTCTATTACAACACGTGCTTATGTGCTTTAACACAGCAGATATTTAGACCAGAATCAGGTCTTAGGCATCTGTACCAACAATACATTGTCTTTTAAATGAATAGTTTTACTCCAGGATGGGATTCTCTTCCTTCCCTGATGAATACAGGCAGCAAACACACAAGGTTCAATGAAAATGGAATCAAACAAATGGAAGAATACAAAAGCTTTCCACAACTTACCAATTCCTAAGTCTTTGCACATTTTGGATAGTCACTCACAAGCCACACACATTAAGATCTCAATCTCAGTTCAAGACAAACAGGTATCAAATTTGAGTCTCATTAACAACCCAGCATCCTCAGGGAAGTCACTGTTCCCAGGCAAACACATCTTCTCTGATAAAGGGATGGGAGAAAGGAGAATAAAATTGACAGATGTACACAAATCTCCGTGGAGATCTGGAGTTAGACGAATAAAACCCATGCCAATCAACCAAATTACGCAATGATTATTTACTTTTGCTGAAAATACAGTGAAATGTTCACGACAAAAGAATTACATTGGGGAAACAGACCCCTAGGAAGGCAGCCTCTGATATTTTATGAGAAGGACACTTGACTCGCTGTCTCCAGTTGAGCACCCGTGAGACACAGATGTGCCGTGCTGACTGCTCCTCATTAACATCTCAGGGATGGTGTTACCTGTTTGTATACCATTACCAATGCCAAGACATGAGTTTTGGACTGGTGTGTCAGTGATGGACTGGTTTTACTCTCTGCAAGCAAGGCTGTTGCACCAGCCCAGTTGTGTCTCCTCACTGCCAAGTGGCACCTCCTCCATGTAGTTTATGCCATCCTTATCCCCACAAGCCTTCCTTGGCTTTTTGCTGGTTACATGCCTGGGCTGATGTGGCAGCGTGTACCACCCAAGATGACTTGGCCCATTTATTATCAAAGTATTGAATTTAAGGTCTACTGACATGTAAAGTAAAAAATATTGTCCCTAAGGAAAGGCTGAGAGCCCTGGGTCTGTTCAGCCTGCAGAAGAGAAGACTGAGAGGGGATCTCATCGATGCTGAGCATTATCCAAAGGGCGGGTGGCAAGAGGACAGGCCCAGACTCTTCTCAGTGGTGCCCGGTGACAGGACAAGGGGCAACATAAGGAAAAATTTCTTTACTTTGAGGGTGGCAGAGCCCTGGCATAGGCTGCCCAAGGAGGTGGTGGAGTCTCCTTCTCTGGAGACATTCCAAACCCACCCAGATGAGTTCCTGTCCAGCCTGCTCCGGGTGACCCTGTTTTGGCAGGGGTTTGGACTAGGTGATTTCTAAAGGTCCCTTCAAGCCCTGACCATTCCATGATTCTCTGAATCATCAGAGATATTTAGCACATTAGTATAACTTCATTTATTAATACCAACAACACATCTGAGCCATGGATATAAAATCCTTGCTCATGTAACATATTGCAGTAAACGTGAGTTACATCAGGCATCAATTTGTTTATTTGTTTGGATTTTCCAGTAAGGATCTACTGCACAGAACATCAGCTATTATCTCCACAGAGGAATTCATTCCACACTATATTCCTACTCACAGTATGAATGTAAGTTAGGGTCTTCAATTTTTACAAACTTGGATTAGTCTAAAATATAGAAAGCTTAAATACAATTAAAGAAAGAACATAATTTTTTCCCTACCTTTCAAATCTGGGTCATGCTGCTTTTTGTGATATATTTCTTCTATTCACAGCTTATTCCCTTCACTGGTTTTATCTGCATGTATACAGGTTAATTAATCTCATCCATGTGACCTAGTTTTGCTATCCACAAATTTGTTTGTTTACCCTATAAATGCTATGAAATAATATAATATTAAGAAATTTATCCCCAAAATATGATGTACTGAAAAAGTCATATACATCTATAAAAAGACACTAAGCTACTACAGATCCCCAAGCCAGCTCTACAAATACATAGCTTGCTTATATGGAGATCTGATCCTTCATGCAGAAAAAATAAATGTTAATATGCCCCAAAGCAGTGTAAGACCATATAGCCTGTTAAGTGAATTCAAATATTCATATACACTCAAACAAGCTCTGTTTGAGTGATCTTTACTCTGAGAAACAGAGTATTTTGATGCAAATGCAGTCTCAGACATAAAAAAAAAACCCCTTTCTTTCCTCCCCCTGAAAATAAAAGGTGTACGTCTGTCAGGAATTAAGCACGGTGTCACCTCAGCTAAAATTCCAAGGTACGCCACAGAACTTAGACTTCAAAAGAAAGAAAAAAAATTATCAGGAATTCTGAAGAGCACATTTGTGCTCTTCTTGTGCGAATGAAGGATGAAAATATTTGCTGAAAGCTGTATATTGTTTCCATTGGAAGGAAGAAATAAATAAAAGCAGGGAGCACAAAATAGCTGTAAAAGCCACTATTGGCAAGAATCCACAGAGTAAGATCTGAGCAGCTTGACCTCTCTGACCTGTCCCGCGGGATTCCCAAGAGAGCTCTTCCTCCAAAGAACAGCTCTGGATCCTGTTTCCTCCAGGGAAGGAATCACTAGCTGCCCACGGAGCTACATCAAATAGCAAAACTTACATCATTCTGGGTGTTTCCAGGTTAACTTTCAACAAGGTCTAGGAGAACTCTGAAGGGAGGAAAAAAGCTGGCTGCAGGCAGCAACAGGAGAAAGTGATGACTGGGTACGAAAATGGCAGGTCGAATATGAAGTTGATAAATATGAAGTGACATGGGCAAAAACAGCTCTACACATACAGCAATGGAAATCGAGCTAATTACTGCCACTCAAGACAGACAGTGTTTTGCAAATGTCAGTTTTATGTCCTGCATTCACAAGATTAACTAGAATATTAGGAAAGAAATAAAGAACAAAACAAAAGATCTTAAATGACATTATGAATATGCAAAATGCACGTTCTGGCCCTGCATTTCACATAGTCAATGCTCTCCCTGTCTTCCTCTCCTTCCTCCCAGGCTTGAAAGGGCCAGGGTAGAACTAGAAAAGGTACAGAAATTTGGCCAAGAAAATAAATACATAAAACAGCTAGCATGCACATAAGAAAAAAAATGTATTACAACTTTTTAAGCCTGGGGAGAGTTTACTGAAAGATAAAAGCAAAGAGAGTACTTAGTGCCTCCTCTAATAAAAGGAATAACAAACAGCAAGTGAATCTCACAAGCTCAAAACACACCGTGAAGCTGAGGAACTCACTGCCACAGGATGTCATAGGTCACCGACGCTCAGCATATGTTCAAAGCTCAACTGAACATGTTCCTGGAGTCAAACTCATCAAGGACTCTCAAGATACTGCATCACTGCCTTGGTGAGATTAACGGGCTGTAGCTTCAGCTGGGAGAGATACCATGAGCATTACAGCAAAACCATGAATCCAACCTATCTGATGTTACCTCGTCAAAATCTGGTTTGGTACCATGTTAACAAGCACAGCAGCCATGGCCCAGTTTGGCCATACCAACAATAAAGACTATGTTTACAGCAGTATTTTTCAGATAAATCTTCAGAGGACGAATCACACAAGTATCTCATGTGCCTCATTAGTTGCTCAATAAATGCAAACACAATAGTAAGCAACACAAATTAAGTATCATCGCTAAGTGCCAACAGAATCAGTTTTTAATGACCTATTAGCATCATAATTAGCAAATTCAATATTTATGTTTATTACCTATCGTTCAATTTGCAAAAGATATTTTGAATAATATTGAACACAACATTATCAGTGAAAGTCCCACCTGAGATGTAACACTTTCAATTAAGAGGTTACTGAGTTTCCGCATCATGCGCTAAGGTCTGCTTGTGGAGCTCCTTAATCCTTCAAAAACCTGTATTCATTGAAACAGTTTTTTAGACAGAGAGAGAGAGAAGGAAAAAAGACACCAGATTCTCTTCTCCCCAGATAAAGTGTCTTCCAACAACCATCCTGGCAATGCTTTGTTGCCAGTGTTGACCAGGTTTCCTCACCACAACAAGCAGAGAACTGCAAGGCTGAGGTCTTTTTAGACCCTTATTAGAAGCTTCATCTCAGTAGTGACATGCTACAAAGCCTACACAGGACAATGTCCACTGTGCAAAAATGTACTTTATCTGTTTTAAACTAATCTAACAATTTCAACTAGAAATTTGCATTTTCAGCTCCCATGTTGCAGAACTCAATGAACAACAGGTCCACGCACACTTAATCCACCATTTTCACGATTTTGAAAACCTCAGCTCTTTCTCACTCAGCCTTCTCCCCTCCAAACTGAAGTCACAGCTTCTTTATTCTCCCTTTGTATCTCGTCCAACTCCACTACATCCTTCATGAGATACAGAGATTGTATTCTTTAATTGTATTAAAGAATTATGTCACACTAAGTGTTTAGGTAGCAGAAAAATGATGCTCTCAGTCCTCAGGACTTTTCTGTTCATGCCTAACACAATATAGAAATCTGAACATTAAAAAGAGCATTCTTTAAAATTAGAATGTATATATCTTCATACAGCAGGTATCAGTATGCAATCCATCCCTCCATGACACAGGTGACACACAGATATCTGAGACCCTGAGAAAACAAATCACCTACCAGCTTGAGTTCACCAAGTAACTACAAGACTGACCTTTAAATAAACCCCCTGAAACCAACTACTCAGATGCCAGAATGAGACGCTGTAGTATATTTGCCCTATTCTTAAAGTCTTTCCCTAAGCATCAGATACTCATTCATAGACTTTTTTTTTAAAAAAAAAACAAAACAACTACTTTTACTCATATTAACCTCACTATACAAACTGTTTTAAACAATGTTACTTACAACCCTGTGAGGCCTTTTGTTGCTGAAGGATCACAAAATTGTACATGAACGTTGTAATTCCATGATTTAGATGAGACTTTCAAGGTTTTGTCTACACTTCTCTCAAACCTTGAGTATATTATTTCCCGTATCATCTCAAACCCATTTAACCTAATCCCCTATTACAACACCAACCACTCCTGTTCAACCTTAAAACAAAGAATGCAGCTACAACATAGTTGAACTGTCATTTATTAAAGGACAGTCAGTGTTTGTGACCATCCCTATAACCAGGTCTAATGCAAGTATCCTATAGCTAGGATACACACTACCCCTTTTCCTTGCACGGCGTAAACCAGAATAAGCCCAGAAAGTTCAAAGGATGATAATGTTCGACTTTCAGCTTCACTGCTCTTTGGCTCCTCTAGCTCTAGGACTGTTCCACAAGGGAACCAGTCCTGCTCCTTCCACCCACACCCAGCCCCGAGCGATAGCTGCCCCGTCTTTCACTTTCCCACACTCGCCTGGCCTGAAGGTTTTTACAGCTTCTGCTTTTAACAGCCTGTTAAATTTCTCTTGAAACAGGGAGAAGACTTTTACCAAAGGCTTTGGTAGGTAACGCTTCCTTTATCGCACGGCCAGCAATGACATTTACAGCAGCAATCTCCCCAGCAACTCCGGAATGCAATCCAGTAAATAATAAAACACAGAGCGGGTAAAGGTTTTTTGCCTGGCATGGGATGAAGTGAATGTCAATGCACTGGATAAGAGACAAACTAAAACCTAACTTACACATTTCTTTTGCCATAATAAAATCCTATTGAACCAACTTAACTTTGTTTGCAGCTTCTTCTCAGGAGTATGCCAATAGAACTAAAATAACATTTACTTTCGTAGAACTAGAAGTCAGCAGAAGCTCTTCTTCTGCATACTTTTCTGATCTTGAGTTTAAATGCACTACACAAAAGCCTGTACCTTATCAATGCCTGATTTGGGGATAGCTGTCATTATTGCAGCTTGGGATGCTATAGTTTAAAATAAATAAAAAAAAGGTTCCCAATGCATACAATGCATATAACTGTCAGCTGCTTACACACAATTTTACTTTCACTGGTTTTGAAACACATTTATTCTCAATCTTTTCAAGCCATTAAAACCAACTGTTCTTAGGGCACCGCACTCCTTTCTCTTTACAGAAACCAGAGCACTTTACAAAACACAAACCACCTTAATGACATTATTTGGGAGACCTCACTGAACGGTCCTCAGGGCAACATGGTTCACCGTGACCTGAAAAATCACAACCACCTTTGTAGTGGAAGTACATGGAAATGTAATTTCAAGCATTCAGGTGAGTTTTATACATTGCCAGAAGTGACGATACCAACAGTCTCTCCATTTACCTCCAAGCAGCCCCAGCCAGGGAACACAGACATCCTGGTGACATTCATCCCACCAAACAACTGACCGGTGCACTGAGAATATTTCTTAACTTGCACTGAGAATATTTCTTAACTAGTGGAGGTAATCTTCTGAAAGCATTATAATTCAGCGAAGCTGCCAGGAATTTGCCACACTCTGTCTTTTTTAAGAAAGCCTGAATTAAAGGCGTGTCTCCATTATCAGCCAGTCCATTAATTAAATGATCCACATCCAGAAACTAGAGCAGGAATTTACACCCCCCTGTTCCAGACCACCATTTCTCCCCAGCTTTGTAACCAGTCCATACTGGGTACATCCCGACTCCGGAAAGGATGCCAGGGCTAAAAGAAAAATGTTCTTTTATTAAAATGCCTTACCCTAATGAACAAGTGATTTTGGTCTTCCTCGCACACAAGTGAATTAATGAAAAAATTTTGGTGAAACAATTAACTGATAATCATCAGCAGAAAAAACTGTGTGTAATATTCACTGAATAAATTTCTTCAGGAAAAATAAATTCAACTACACTTTTTCAGCTTCATAAACTATTTTCCAGCAAGCTTTTAGCTGACCACATCAGGCAGATCAAATACCCAGCAAATTAGGGCCAAGCAGACATCGAAAAGGTGTTAAATGCATTCTCTGCCCCTAAGAAAGATAAAATAGACGTAGGTGTATTCCAGAAAGTATCTCTTATTTGATCTTACAAGTGTTCAGTGACAAAGACCTCACAAGCTCCCTAAGAAGTTTGAAACTAAAATAAGCATTAACCAAAGCACCCCTACAGGCAAGAGTACGAGGTGGAATATCCACTGTACTGGCCCCTCAGACTTTCACATGGCAGGAATATCAAGTATACAAGATAGCCATGAAGCAAAAATCTACCTTTTTTTTTCCTTGTAGCCAATTGCAGCCAATATTTACGCTTACCTAATAAACTCACTTCAACGGTTACATGACTTTTTCTAAATGCATAACAGTATTCAAGTATTCATATGAATTTATTAATTCATTTTGAAACATTAGCATAGTTTGAACTGACAAAATTATGCCCAAATTTTTTAATAGGGGGATTGCATGTACTGATTACTTTTTCCAGCAATATTGCTGGGGTTTGGATTTTATTTTCTACATTACATTTAAGCCAGACAGTTTTTGATGCATAACCAATGTTCTCTATGGTACGCAGCAGGATGAAATGCTACCTGTTTAAAACCTCTAGGTGCTACTGGAGCACATTTCTGTTTATATTTGCAACTATCAAAAAACCATTTGTATAGAGTTTGTGAGAAATTGCTAAAATTAATCTGTGGGTGAAGCACAGGCACTGAGTACACTGAAACACAAGAAGTTTAGGACACCAGGAACTTGCACATCAGCCAGAAGTGCCCAAGGGGACTCAAGTTCTCCCACTGATGTGACTCCACAGACTCAGTGGAAAATGAGTTTAAGCAGGAATTAAATTCATTTCTGTTAATATTCAACACTGAGCTTTATTTTCTTGTTGTTTTGCATCTGTGAATCCGATTCTACAACTGCAGAATTTCTTTATTATCAGGGAAAGATGTAACATATACATGGAACTCTGAAGTTCTTATCTCTTAACCAACTAGCATATAAAGAATGGTCTAGAAACCAAGTTATATTGTTCACTTTTCTGGTCACCAGCTGAATAGATGCCTTTCAGAGATGACATATTTAAAAGTTTGTGTACATGATGCTTCTCACTCTACAAACACTTCAAAATCACAGTTAATTACTGACAGATTACAATAGAATAAACTGTTTACCAAAAAAAATTAAAGAAAAAAAAAATCACAAATTTTCCAAACTAAAAAGCTAAAGCTACCATCTAGTTCAAGCAGTTAAAAAAATTAAAGAAGAAATTAAAAGAGAGATTAAAAAGGAGTTTTCAAAGTGAGAGTTGACAGAACTGGAGAGAGGCTGAAATACTGAACAGTAATTTCATTTAAAAAAGACAAAAACAGCTGTAGCCAAATGGTAAGAGGGCTAAGAAGGAAAAAAAAACAAGAACAAAATATTTTGCAACAACACTGTGGAGCAAGCTTAGGTTAACGATTACACTGATATGCAACGTAAATTAAGAAAGGCCATTAATTAGACTATATTTCATGGGACCATTGTACACTTGTAGTAAGGACATATTGATACCTGAGGATCTCAGCACAATATTACTTTCAGTTTAGGTTAAAAAGTATAGAATCTTATGAATCAATAAATACGAATATATTGAATAAACCACTACAAGTGTCATTAGGCATTAATCTGTCACTGAATAAAAACAGTGAGCATGAATAAAAGTGTACAAAAAATGTTGGGGTGCTTTCTCTACTAAAAGTGTATTATCAAGAACTGGGAACATTTTTAAACTGCTACATTCAGCGTCACTATCATTGTATTTTTGTCCCATCTGGTTTGGCAAGTAAGGGAGCTTTGCCAAAAGGGAAGCAAAAAGTAGTTTGGCGAGTTTAATTTCATGGAGTTTTACACCTTCTTTGTCCACCTGAAGTGTCATGTGAGAAAAGTTTCACAGTAATCCTCAAAGTTTTAGTCCAGCTTTCTTGACATAAAAGAAAGTCGTACCAAATAGGTGGGTTTCCACAGAAGACAAAATACCAAGGAAATATTTACGTTTCCAGTTGAACTTTAAAAAGGGCTCCTCTTTCTTTCTTCTGCCTTCAAACAACACAGAAGGTTTTTATTTCAGGAACTCATTAAAAATGAAGATCATGTCCTTAATAGAAGGGAAGGCAGAAAAGCCATCAGACACAAGAACACTGGTGTTTATAGACATTTGGAGTTCCAAATATAATCCACTGGAAACCATAAAAACAGTGACACACTACGATCCAACTCCATGGGGTATTATCCACACATTATCGCACAGCTATGTGGGAGGTTATCACTCTTCCCGGGAGAAAAAATGAAGAATATGGTATTACTGGAATATCAGAAGGGAATCAGGAGAAAGGAGAAATATAAAGCAAAATACTACCTTGGACTTTTTTTTTTTTAGTATGGCTCTTTTAGAGACCTTGATATATTTACTTCCATGTGGCATTTAAAGGCTGTTTCACAGTGCCTGCTCTTTGCATTAACGCTTGCGATTTTGAAGTCGGCTCTGGGGTGGCATAAATAACTGACTTCAGCAGAGATGCTGACACCAGCTGAGCATCTCAAAGGATGTAAAATAAACACTTTTGTTCCTCAAATGTTTCTCATGGGTTTTCAAATCTAAAAATTTCACATTGCTTTATTCTGCACATTCATTTTGCAGATGACTGAAAAGCTAAGCAGTGTTCATAGCGATAAAAAATGTTACTTTTCAAACCTGGATGTAAAAGTGCAAAGGGCAGAGTAAAAAGCAGAATTTGTCAAAAGCTCAGTTCTTCCATGATAACATTTTCAAATATTTGTTTAGGGGTAATCTTTGCTATCGGGTAAACACCATGCTGATGGTGAGGCGACACACACTGTTCTGGTTCAAACAGCAGGAGCATTTTTAAAAAAAAAAAAAAAAAAAAAAAAAAAAGAGGCTTTCTTCTGTAATGCTAATTCATCTGATGGAAAAAAATGGTAAGTTCAGTTTTGCAGGTGGTGCTGGCAGTATTTACAGAGCACAGATAACACCTCAGCTCCAGGCTGGTAAGCAGGCAGACATCAGAGCACCAACCGTAAAGATGGTATGCAGTGACTATCAGCAGCAGTGGGAGTCATGGGAAACCTTGAAATTAAGGTCAGATTGTGGGAGAAGAGGGAGAGAGGGACTGCTGCCTCCCTGTCACCAGCTCTCATCCCTCACACGGCTGTAACCACAAAGAGGACAGCACGGGCAGGACTTCAGACTTACAGCCAAGGGAAAGAAAAAACAGCATCCATAGGTGCAGAGCAACTTCTGTGGGGTGCAAGGCCAGGAGAGATATTTAGTGCTGACCCCGAGATTGCTCTGCCCTCTCATGAGAAACCTCTTTCCCCTGTATGACCTTACCTCGTGTCCGGGAGCAGACTCGTTCGTCTGGCTGTTGGTGCCCACGAAGGCGAGTGCGCAGACCGCTTCTCTGTCCTGCTGGGATTGCGCTTTCTGACAGGGAGCGGACAGACCAAAGTGGAAATCACAGGGCTGAAAGCGAGAAACGGGAAAAGCATTAAATTTCTGGGGACTGTGGACTTCCCAAGAAGGTTTCAGGCCCATTCTAGAGAGATGATAGCAAGCGGAGCGGCCAGCTTTCCACCTGGAAGCTCCTCAGATCCTCCCCTCTCAAGCCGGAGAGTCCCAGGGGTGCAAATACAGACTTTTATGGGATACAGGAGCCAGGTTTGCCATCCCTGCGAGCTCAGGAGGGAGACAAACTCACTCTGCCAGAGATCACTGTGCCACATGGAAAGAAGGGCTCTCCAGAAGGACCATTCTCTATTCATCACAGAAGACACTTAAGCCACTAAAGTTACATGAAACCAAACACTTAATTAAATATTTTTTAAAGCAGTAAAGCCCTTTAAGCCATTCAGCGCAAGCCACAATTTTGCCTTGGTTCCTGCTTCTTGCCTTGCCCTGCTTCTTTGCTTGAGTCTTTTTGCTTGAGTCCTCAGATCCTTCCTCTCAGCAACCCACCGCTGACACATCTTGCTGATGCTAATATGAATTACATGCTTGTAAACTGTAATTGCCTGCAGTAGACAGCTAGACAAGCCTTGACTACCAAAAAACATTGCCATTTAATTCTAAACTCTTCGACTTTTTCAGGTCTAATCAGTGCATGATAGGAGAGGGGTAATGACCGAGCTAAGGTCTTTAGGTATCTATCAGCTTTTGTTGCTCCCACAATTTCAGCTTAAGGGATTTAATACAAGATATTCTTACTGCAAAATATACAAAACAACCACAGGTAAAGTTTAAAAAAAAAATAACTGTCCGGCAGTCACATATCTTTTTATTATTCCTAGGAAGAAGCAATGGGTAACAAAGGATATGTAACTATTAGTAGTAGGAAAGGTTATAATCTTCTTGCTTATGTTTTTAAAGCTATAATATGCTTCAGAAAAGCCTATCTTAATATTTCCTGGAGAAGACAGAAACTGTACAGTCCACTGCACTGATGGTAGGATCATTCTGCACTCTTATTAAAGTAATGTATAATAACAAAACTAATAACAATACACTACACCAAAGTCACGTCCTACGAGAATACTGTCTAATTGGATAGATATCATTTAAGAGAGATAAAACATTTCATATCACTACAGTCATTTATAGTCTACTTAAAAATCTATTTTCAGAAATAATGGCTACAGATATGTATACAGGTATGTATACACACTAGGATAAATTAATGGGCCAAATTACTGAGCTTGCTACAGTGATGGCATGCTGTAAGGGGAACCTAATTGGAAAGCAGCTGGTCTAGAAGAGCTACTAGAAGATTTCCACAGGTCAGTTACCTGCCAGTTTCAAATTTACTCTTCCTGCTAACATCGCAGCTGTAAGAACATGTCCTGGGAGTAACCCAAAGGCTGGCAAGTGGCACAAGTTTTATTACATTCCATTTTTCATCAGATCAGGTCTTTTGAAAGTCCTCCTCTGAAGGGGAAGCAAATGGTAGCACCAGGCAATTCCTCGCCCCAGTCTGCAGCACAGCGGTGGGGCAGGATTCCGGTGGGAATCCCTCCGGTTCCATAACTTCTTAATGGGCATTACACGGTTAAAGGAACTCACTGCACTCTTTATGATTAAGTGAAAAAAATCTCCATCTGTTAACAGTAGCCAGTAAAACATTTGGAAATAGTGGGGAAAAGAGAAAACGGTAAAACATAACAATTTTAACCAAAATGCAACTGGTTTCCAGTGATGCACCCTATTCCCACCACTCTCTTTCACTGGAAAAGCTGCTTTCAAAATATACACACGAGGAACATCAATGTAATTCCCTAACAGCCCACTGCACATCACAGTTTCTGCCACCAGCCCTCCTTTCAAAATAGGTTGATGGGATCTGAGCACAGGCTTTTCTCATTACAAAAGCATCTTTTTGTACCCAGAAAGGTCTCATCTCAAATTCTTTGATTATAGCCTACATTTTGGTTAAAAATTAGATTGGAGCCAGCATACAATGCACTGTCAGTGACACCTTAAGTGATACCAATATGACTGGTTCAGATTACTTATTAAAAATATTCTGGGAGAAGACACTTGGAATGTATCCCCGGAAGAGACAAGTAACTTTGAGTGTTTTACACCTAAGTCAACATCATGGACTTTCAGCTGCGAAATTGACCAACTGCAACTTTTACAGCTAATGAAGAAACTGACCATCAGTTCAATTAGAAATGCAGAAAGCCAAAGTGTGTATAAGAAATAAAGTTAAATTTGGAGAAGAATTTTACATTTTTTTACAGGATCGGAAACAGAGATATCAGTTTTCACCAGCAACAGAGGTTCTTTTACCTCTGTTTTACCTTCTTTTACCTCTTTAGCCAGATCAAATATGTGGCATTTTAAGGACTTGTCCTAACACTTCTACCTTTTCCACAGATTATCTTAAGTCATACCTCCCACATTAAGGTCAGCAAACACTTTCTCCCTGGTTATGACTAACATAAATACAACATCTCAACTGTGACAGGCTTCACTCTTGGTCATTTCTCTCCATCTCTATTTCTCTCCTTCTTTAATATCTGTCACCACTGTTCCTTCTTCTCACCTACCCCTTTTTTCCTCAGTGCTCTAGTTGGGTTTCGTTCTAGCTGGTCCATCAGTGACCGTCGGTTATCGTAAATGATCCAGAGAGTTACCTGAGAGTTAGCAATGTGAAAGAATGACCTGTAAAAGTCACCAACTATTCAAGATACACAGCCCCTTCTCACATCTCCAGTCATAATGCTGGAATGGTTGGATGATTTAAAATATTTATACTGCAGTGTTAACACAAATTAAAGGAGGAATATCTTGATAATCAGAATAAAGACTGTTGAACTTATTCGTTGTTAGACTCTGCTGATTAAACTTTAGACTTAAAGCTTAAACTGCTGGTTTCACAGCTTCACAGTCTCAGTCTTCAACACAAAAATACCGTTTAACTAACTGATTTTCTAAGGTTCACTTTCAAAATTTACTCAGACAGAGTAAATATCCTCTGTTTGTAATTGAAAGGATATTATTCCCAGCGCTGTATTTCCATAACTACTGCATCCTCATTACAATTCTCAAATTTTGTCAAGTACTCACTCTGCTGATATTTTGTCAGTAAAGTTTAATTAAACAAAAAGCATGCGTGCACTATGAATCCGAAATGGTAATGATGAACTGGTGTACACAGCTAAGTATAACAGCGTTACCAAAACCGAAATCAGAGACATTTAGAATCCAAACGTACAAATGAAGTGGTTTAAATCAATTATATCTGACAACCTCTTCTACAGGAACGTGCAATAACAATTTCAGAAGAACGATGCCATAGGTCCTGAACATTACAGCTACGGCTTTACTAAACAAAACAGGTCAGAGATTGTTTATGCTGCTTAATTGCCTGCGCTCTTATTAGCATGGGTTCTGCCTGCTCATCCTGGGATCCCAGAGAGTGGGTGTACAGGCACAACCCAGGCACCAAGAGACCCCAGGATCCATCCCCTGGTCCCTGCCACTCCTTTTTGGAAAGGAAGCGAGCTCAGATGTGTGGGAGGGAGCCGTGCCGTGCCATTTGGCCTCTGGGATGGAGAACAGCCACTGGCCTATTTTATTTAATTGTAAAGGCATGGTCTCTGGTGCCTCTAAGAAGGTGTTGGCACAACACTTAGTGCCTCGTTCAGCATCCCCTCATTAAGCATCCTATTGCTCAACCATGCATAGCTATCAAAATCCTGGCGTTGCTGAGCACAATGCACATTTCTCCATAGGCTACAACAGACCCCTACTCACAGGAAGAATAACTGCTCAAGAACGAACGTTACGGCACTGCTCTCCTGTGCTTCTTTCCATCAAAAAAACCAGTTGGTCTCTAAAAACTTAGGTGGTTTCAAAAAAAAAAAAAAAAAAAAAAAAATAAAAGAAAGGGGTTGTTTCAGGTTTTTTAAAGTGAGATATCATATATTGGTTACTCCTAATACTGAAATGTATTAGAAACAATGTTGAGCATTGAAATACAGCTACCATATCTCGGACATCAGACAGAACCATATGCTGAATGTGTCATAGCAAAGAAAATCAAAACGCTTTTTCAAATATAATTTGAACTTAAACCTGATCCACAGTTTGCCTTACGTTTTATCTCACCATTTAGAAGTAGGTCTTTATTTGCATCATCAGTAACAGTGGCACTTTCTGTTTTCTCCTAAGGGGTCCGGGATGTGCATTTCTAACCTAGAGTAGGATGCTCTCCAGCAGCACACAGTGTTTGCAGTACAGCTGATAATCCCTTTTTCAAAGACCGTGAGCACATTCAGATAGGGATAGCCCTTCTATGCTATGGCCTCTGATCCAGAGTAACCCTGTGCAGGCTCACAGGCTTACTGACTTGAAGGCAGCCTATTAAAACAAGACCTGAATTCTGGGCAAACGATGCCTATCAAGGGCTCATTTCAGACCCTAGGTTTTTAACATGAATTAAATCTCATCTGCTTATTCTTAAAGATAGAAAGAACAAGTGTGTCTAACACACGTACTCAGCATCTCCAAGATGTCACTGACAATCATCTCCACAACTGAGCGAGAACCCAAGCACTTTTATTCTCAGCATCTCTGACATCAAGCAAAAACATTTGTGTAAACTGCTGGCAAAGCGCCTGTGTCACATCCTTGTCTACTGATTGCTCCACACAGAGACTCACAGCCTCATCTTTCAGTTCATACACAGAGCTCTGTGCTCGGGAAACTGAAATCCAGGGTCAGCCACGCTGCTACCCCGGCTCCGACGACATTATTTTTGCCTGGTTTCCCTGTATTCCTCAAAATCTGAAAGCTCCCATCCACAGGTATAAGTACTTTCCCTGAAATTTCCAGAATGTGTTAGATGCTGTGTTCATAAATGATCACAACGAAATCAGTGCTGGCAAGCTGAGTTTAAGTATATACCATGCTCAGTAAGTATATACCATGCTCAGTTTGTTCATTTTTAAACAAAAAAGCAATGAAGCTTTTTATTGAAGAAGAAGAAGAAACTGGTTAGAAAAATCATCATCATCATATTTTTAAATTATTGTTCTTCCCTGGCTGAACTGAAAAACGCAGAAAATAAACAGCAGTGCTGAAAGCAGTTTTCATATTCAGAATTCTTGGTTTGTGAATTCCAGGTGCTGTTTCTCAGGCAGGCAGGAAAATTAGATTCCAAAAAACATTGATTTTAGCATGACAGTGTTTTTCTGAAGTTAATGACATGCAAATCATTATGCATGTATTTACATTTTTGATTAGGACAAGATTGAGAAGTTAGAAAATAGAGCAGTGATCCTCCTGTAGGTTTCAGCAAAGACATTTCAGATACGCAAGAGATATGAAAGTGACTAACACGGAAGAAATAAGCAAAGGTCAAAAAAAAAAAGTATTAAAAGGCTGAAGATAAATAACTTTACTATCCTCATCAGAGAGTTCATGCTATCTAGGGTGCGTACTTTTTTAATTAATGGAAAAACTAGTTTGATGGGAAGATCCACATCACACTGGGGCTCTGAGGGGCTTCTCTAGAAACTCACAGTTCTGTTACACGGCGAGCGCTCGTCAAACTCCCCAACATAATAGTCTGACCTCAGGAGCAGCGAAACTGAAGTCTGCCAATGAAACTTAAGAAAGAAATCTGATCCAAGGTATTGGAGTCTCTTGCATAATTCACTTTCTCTTCTTTGGGCTGCTCTTGGCTGATCTGGAGAAGGAACACCACAGTTCCCAGCCCTCCACCTTCCTCCCAGCTCTCCACCTTCCTCACATCCCAGATACCTTAAAAACACCTCACCTGTGGCATATCCTAAAGGGCTAAATCCTAAAGGAACACAGTTCAAGGTGGAGAAGTATGATTTCCAAGAGGCAAACCATTCAGAAATGGCTATGGCTGCCAGCTGTGAGAAAGAGCCAGGACCACTTCTAAGTGGGGGGATCTAAGAAGTAACCCAGGGGCTACAGCATGTGAGAAATTTGTAAGCTAAAAGAAAAAAGAAAGCCTGACTAACCTCAGCTGAAAGACAGGGAGGCACAAGCATGGGACGAAGGGAAAAGCTGAGATATAGGCAGGGGAAAATCAACCTGAAGAAACTAAAAATCATTTTTTCTGGACCTAAAAGCAGGAGAAAGCAGGGACTTTCCTAAAGTGGGATAAAACAGGGACTATCAAAAGAGCTAGTCAGAATCAACGCAAAGAACATGTTAGACGACCCTGTCTCTCAGACATATCTTCATGGGCTTTTAATTCTGGTTTACAGCAAAACACCTGGAAAAGGCGCACAGGAATAATGCTGCATTCGGCCAGTCTTCAAGCCTGGCTACCTAAATTCAGCTGCTACTTTTTTCAGCTTAATTCATCTAAACCATCAGACCAAACTGATGGTTTCAGAGAAGAAATGCCAAAGCTGTTTGGGAGTGCTGCAGGAAATCATTGCAAATGCTTGGGTGGTGCTGATACCTAATATATGTAAGATCACACAGGCCATCAAATTTGGGACTTTGAAAAGTGTTGCCTCTATTCAGTAAGGGCTTCTTGAGGCTGTTTTGCACCCTCCTAGAAGACCGGGAATGCTTCTCCCGGCTGGGATCCAGCTAGTCTTCAGGGAACTGAGCGCTCAGGGCATTTCTGCTTCCCTACACTCTGTGCTGCCATTTGATTTCTGGGGGATTGACATATTTGGCCTAACTAGAGCCCTTGGATTTTTAATATAGAAGATACGGGCAAAGTTAATGTCCTGTGTTAGGCAGGAGGTCAGCTGGGACTTCGATGAAATGCATATAGGTGTCTGTTTAAATCCTCACTGCATTTCAGAGATGCTGAGAACCTGATTGCTTTCACTCATGACCATACACAACCCTGAAAACTCTCATGGTGGTACCCAGCAACAGACCCAAAAACTCCATAGCAGATACTCCAGCTCACTAACCGTAGCTCCAACTTTTAAAGAGAAAAGAAAAGCTGGAAAAGGGTGGATCCATACTTTAACCCATTTTCTTGCCGTCTCCTATTACATTTTAACTGGTGGATGTGGAAGTGCTCTCAGTTCCCCTCTGCAGATGGGAGGTGGGGTGTCCACCAGGGCCTTACTGAGCTCACAGACCCTGCTCCAGGCAGACCAGACGACAGCCTACGCTGTTTCATCCACGTACTCCCTCAGGTACGACAGTGGTGTGTGTTATTCTCTATTATTTGTTCCACAATGACAAGCAGATTAAGGCCACGCTGTGCTAGGTGATATAAATGCATTACAAGAGGAACGTGAGACTAGAAGGACGGCGTTGTTCATTGATCCTCATTCTTCACAATCATGGGCAATTAAGACCATCACAAGTCTAATTCAGACAGGTCCACGGGAAATCTAATCCACTCGCCACCACACATCAGGTTTTAAAATAACATTATGTACCAATAAAACAACACAGCATACCATAACAAACATAAACACCTAACGACATAGCCACAGACCTCAGGAAGAAAGTGGGAAAAATTAAAAGTGTTATCAATTATAATCTCTACCCTGAAGCACTTCTTCAAATAATACACAAAAGTAAAAACTGAAAAAAGCCCTACAACTAATTATATATTTATTCACAAGAGAGATGAGGTACTGTAAAACCTACATTACAGTCTCACACTGCTGAATTGCATTTCAGCCTAGCTACCTCCCAAGACTTTGATTATTTTAATGTGTTACTGTGTTTTTAATAAAAGCAAAGAAGAGCCATGCTACTTCACAGTTAAGTCACAACCTTGATCCACAAATAGCTTTAAACAAAGATAGCTTTTGTTTTTGAGGACGTTTTTTTTCCTCCTGATAGAGACTCCCTTCAACAAGGCAGGTTATTCTGAGAGGAGTTAAACGGAGCCAAGATTGCAGGAAAGAAGAAAAGGAAGATCTATAAAGGAAAGGATGTAAAAACTTTCAGGTGAATAGTGAATTCAGTGGCGTGTACTGTTACTTGTGGGGAGGTTCTGTGGCTTCTCCTGTTTTAAAGAGCAGAAGTGACACAGGTGTTTCAGACAAAGCAGCTAACTGAGTTTCTCACTGGTTTTACTTCTCCATGGAGCCCTCAGGAATCGCTTTCCCGCTGTTCAGACTCCGACCCCTTTCCTACCTCCTCCTGCCACTCACAGACTCCTAGAACAGCGAGGGAAGGTCGCTCTGCATCCACCCAGGATTTACCATTCCCTGCTCATTTGGTTACTTCTGCCATTCCTGCTCTCCTTCTCCTGCCCCATCCCCGCAGGCGTTCAAGGCGACGTTGGATGGGGCTATGAGCACCCTCGTCTACTGGGGGGGGTGTCCCTGCCCGTGGCAGGGGGTTGGAACTAGATGATCTTTAACATCCCTGTAATATCCCTTCCAACCCAAACCGGGCAATGACTCCGTGGAAGAAGTCAAGAACTCAGGATGCGCTCGTACCCCCCCACACCCCCCCCCCCGCCTCCCGCCCCCCCGCTGCCCGAGAGCCGGGTCCACCCGGGGACCGGCCTGTCCGGCCCACGCCGCGCCCTCCCCTTCGCCCCCTCCTCGCAGCCACGCAGCCCCCTCACTCCCACCCTCCACAGCCCCCCAAAACCTGCCGCTTCACCGCTCCCCTCCCCGGCCGGCAGCGAGGGCACCTCCCGCCGCCATCCCCGCCCGTCGAACTACACCGGGCGAGCCCAACTCCGCCGCCGAAGCCGAGGCGGCTGAATGGAGACCCCGCCCGCGGGCAGCTCCGCTTCACCGCTTTCCCTTACCGAAGCCCCCCGCCTCCGTGCAAGGCAGGGCGGGGGGGGCCGCCACCGAAGCCCCCCCGGAGACGGGGCAGAGCCGGTCCCGCGATACCCCCACCCCGCGGGGCGAGACCCGCCTCAGCGAACTGACCCCCACCCCCCCCATCCTCGAGCCGTGCCTACCTGTCGCGCGACGGGGCGGGAAGGTGTGAGGGGAACGCGGCGGGAAGCTGTGTGGGGGCGGTGGGGGCCGCGCTCCCCTCATACCCGGCTGCCGCCTCCGCCGCCGCCCGGGCTCGGCGGGGCCGCGTTTCCCGGGGCGGAGGGGAGGTGGAGGGGCCGGGCCGAGGAGCCGCCCCCCCGCCCTCAGACAGGCAGTGCCCGCCTCGCTGCCCGGGCCGGCTCCCCCCCTCTCCCTGCTCCGCCGTCGGTGCCCGCCGCCACCGCCTCGCTTACCGGCTGCCGCCCGCCGCCCTGGCCGAGGGACCGCCGCCCCAGCGCTGCCCCCTGCCCGCCTCTCCGCCGCCGGGCGCGTAACCTGCGCGGGGTACCTGGATTTCCGGCGGTTGGCTGGGTCAGTCCCGGCGGCCCGGAGAGCTGTCCGGCAGCTCAGCCGCCCCAGCCGGCGCCCGTCCCCGCATACTCGAATTTTCTTGAGTTTTACCTCTTTTTTTTTTTTCTTTTTTTTTTTTTAAATAATCTCGCTCCCGCCCTCTCCTCGGCGGCTGAGCCTGTGGGGATGCGGGGCCGGGTCCTCCCGTCAGCGCGGCCGGTGCATCCAGCGGGGCGTCCTCCTCGGAGCCGCGGGGGGAGAGGGACGGGCGCCCGCCGAGAGGCCCCGCAACGCCGCCAACTCTGCGGCTGGAGGCGGCGGGGGGGGGGGGAGAAATGTCGCAGCCCAGGCGAGAAGTTAAGAAACTTCTACAGAGACATTGGTTTCCTGGCGGAACGGAAGGTGTCAGGCTCGACCCACGAGAAGCGCTTGGGGGGTGCTGGTTGAGGAGAAGCTCACCATGAGCCGGCAACGTCGGCTGGTAGCCCAGAAACCCACCCGCATCCTGGGCTGCATCCCCAGGAGGGAGAGGGAGGGGGATTCTGACCCTCTGTCTCTGTGAGACATTCCCCCCCTGCAGTGCTGCCTCCAGCTCTGGGGCCACCAACAGCAGAAGGACGTAGATGTGTTGGAGTGGGGCCAGAGGAGGCCATGGAGATGCTGGGAGGGCTGGAGCCCCTCTGCTGGGAGGGGGGCTGAGAGAGTTGGGGGGGTTAAGCCTGGAGAAGAGAAGGCTCCAGGGAGACCTTAGAGCCCCTTCCAGCCCCTAAAGGGGCTCCCCGGGAAAGCTGGGGAGGGTCTTTTGATCAGCCATAGGATGAGAGGAAACTGTTTTAAACTGAAAGAGGGGAGATTTGGCTTAGATATCAGGAAGAAATTCTTTACTCTGAGGGTGGTGAGATCCTGGAGCAGGTTGCCCAGAGAAGCTGTGGCTGCCCCATCCCTGGAGGTGTTCCAGGCCAGGTTGGATGGGGCTTCAAGCAACCTGGTCTGGTGGTAGGTGTCCCTGCCCATGGCAGGGGAGTTGGAACTCAATAATCTCTAAGGTCCCTTCCAACTCAAAATGCTCTATGATTCGATGAGATTCAAACATGGGGTGGGCCCAGGGACCACAAATCTCAAGCTGAGGGGAAATCCCAGATGGAGATACAGGGAAATGCACAGGACTCACTGATCTCACCTGCTCCAAATGTGTATGTGCTGCTGCTGTTTCTCCACATCTTCCCAGATGTCACACACCCGCATCCGAGGGGCAGGTACGGCTCGACAAGTAACCCCAAATGCACTGCAGTTTGTCATGGCACGGGCTGAATCTCCAGGTTTGTTTGTTTCAGCTCACTTTGGTAAACACTCATTTCCAAGTAGGGTCACTGTCAAGCCACTGAACAGAGTTGTAGATGGGAGAAACCACAGTTTGAGTCCTTGATGGATGCAACAAAACTAGCATCAGTACTTGGTAAAATGTCTTTCTAAAAAGCCAATATCTTTGATTCTTTTTATCCCCAAACCCAAACACCACCAATTTTGAATCTGTAATGCCCCTTAATGCAAGTTTCAAGTCGGTCCATGCAAGAATATGGATTTTAAACCACTTGAAGGAGTCAACCCTTAAGGCATAATGCCATCCTGAACTTTAACAACAATGACTCTTGCTCTATTTTTAATATATAAGCCGTTTCAAAGTAAATGGAACAGAATATAAATGTAAATATCTTTAGCAACTCACTTTTGAACTTTCTGAACCACTTTGTATACTTACAAAACTTTTTACTGTCATAGCTCTCAAGTGGCTCTTTTTTAACAAGAAATGTCCTTGTAAAGGACAATATTCTTTAATATACACAGAGCAACTATGTTCCCTCATAAATATTCATGAACATTAAACTGTGTGCCATGAAAATAATTTTCATGCAAAAGGTCTTATGCACGTAGGTGCATTCACTGGCAAAGTTCACGCGTAATTCTCCCTACTGGTTGCAAGTTCTGGAGGTCTTTCCTTTTAGATATAGTGAAGGATGTTGGAAGTGCCGAGCTTTCAAAATGTAACATCGTTATAGGAAATTAAAAGCAAACAAAAACAACCGAGAAGCAAGCAAGCAAGCAATCAAACAAACAAAAAGAAGCCCATTTGATTTGAATGTGGAATTTCTTGCCTCTTCTAAACTGATTTACCCACCCCTACATTTTGCTCTTTAAATTTTAAAGCATCTGAACATTTGTTCTGTCAGTCGAGAAAAAAATGGACTTACTTAAACTCATGTTAGATCCCCGGGGGATATCATGGAGAAAATAGGACAGCAGTGCTAAGAAGAAAAACTCCATCTACAGCATCTTGTACAATTAAAAACTTGCAAACAGTGAACAACAACAGAAAAAAAAGAAAAAAAACCCAAACCAGTGAAAAGTATATAATTCCTTTTTATGCTTAAATTCAAAGCTCAATATTGAATCCAATGACCAACGTACAAAAAGTGCAAATGAAAATGAGTTATGTCAGTGAAAATGACTGACAGTTGCTCTGCATGAAGTGCATAATTCCACATCCATATTTTTACTGCTGTGTAATTAACACATACTATCTTCATCAAATTTCAAATGAAAAGCCTCAAAGTACAATCAAACTGAATCATATCTATTTCGTTGTCAAGCTAAGGTGCAAGAGAAATTTGGCATCCTTCAAGGATTTTATAAATACTGATGGAGAACACAGAAAAGCACAAACAATTTTATATCCCCTGATTTTTTAACTGTCATGTCTAAAACCTTACCTTGATGAGTTAAGTCCTGCCAAAGCTTTATCTATAATTAAATATATTTTCAGTTTTTACATCTTTAAGTTTCTTCCTTTATGAAAAAATTACGACGACCTTCAGGAGCATCAGCTGAGTAAGAGCTAAGAAAACTGGGATGAAGAAGCTACTCCCAACTCTAACCAGTTGCCTGAAAAACCTGGTAAGTTGGGATGTGAAATTAGGAAATCTTGTCTGTTCCTGTTATGAAAGGAAGTACAGGGAGAGAAAATCTCTATGACGTTACACAACTTTGCAGCTTCAAGAAACTGTCTTTCATGAGTTTCTTTGGTTATTAATTTCCTAACTCAGTCTATAATTTTTTATGGTTGTCCATAAAACTTCTGGACCCCCATAAAGCTGCAGCAGCACTTTGGGCCACTGCACTTCTGTTCCTTGAGTCAGCAAAAGGTGACTCCTGACCGTTACAGAAGGGGTTTTTCTGACCCCAAGCACTGTCTGAGACAGACCACCTGCTGGCTCAGCTTTTTCCATTTATTATTGAAATATAGGGAATTGTATTAGACTGGAGAACTAATACTTTCAATTACTAATACTAATTACTAATACTAAGACAAACAGAACCTGTATGTAGTTGAATTGTAGAAATCAACATTGGACTCAAGCAATGATGTGGCAATCTCCAAACTCAGATTTCTCGTACCACAGGTAAAAAATGAAGTATTTGGTTAAAAAACCCCTACAAATTCCTTAGCATTTTTATAAGTTTCCAAAAACATCAAGTTGTATAAATTAGCTAGGAATTTTATTTAGCTTTTGTTTGCACATTTACTAAACCGATAAAAAACACTTTTATGGCCAACTTAAATCTTTTAAATCATTTTAAAGAATTTATTTGCTTACAGATAAGATCTCAAACCCCTCTGTCTCTTAAATGGTCCTGCCCATAAGATCTTCACAACTGAATTCCCAATCCTTTTCCATGCTCTGTTCAGCACTCTCAGAGTTGGACTTCCTGAGCATTTTTGGGGTGTGATGTTTTAACACCTTTATCCTGTTTTTCTACTTTGCTTCCATACTTCTGTAACTATTTTTCTCCTTCTGTTCAGAAATGGTTTCTCTAAGCTTATCCAGTATAAAGTTAAATTAATGCAGATTTTTTTTTCCTGTGACTGTGAATAGATTTCTCCAGCAGTTCCTCACTTTCTTCAAGAATAATAAAAGTCATTAAAAGCACCGATTATACACAGATCTGGAAGAGGTGTAAAATACATGAATATCTCCTGATGTAAGATTATTGTGCCCTTTAAAATAATAGGCCATTTAAATACAAATACCTTGTGTCAATTTTTATTAAGTTCCTTGCACTCCAAGATAAAATACTTTTTTAATTAATGACTGATCAGGAAATAAATCTGTTCCTTTTCCATTATAGGTAAATTACTATGGAGTCATCTGTTGCAAGTTTCTTGGTATCAAAAAAAAAAAGTGAAAAAAAATTCTTCTCTAACTTCTCCCTCCTTACCTTGTTCATGCTGGAGAAAATAATTATTCTATAAAGTAGTATACAATCAAAAATTATAAAATTAAACTATACATTGTCTAATTTCCATGTATCAAAAGTTGGAGCGTCTTTCTTTTTTCTTCTGATAAGTTTGTGATTTGTAATATGCATGTTCTGATTCCAGTGGTTAATTCATTTCCTCCTCAGGTTACATGCATAATGACACAGTTACACAATAGTTTATTTTAAGAACTTGGCTGTACTCAGCCTGTCATGAGTATTATACATAATCATCACCTTCCAGATCCCATCTTCCGTCGGTACCTCTACGGTTAACACATGGCTTGGTTATATTGCTCCACCGGCACACACTTACCAGAGACAACAAGCAACACAAATAGATTTGGCTTCATGATGTGCATAAACCCACCCAAGAATTTTACAGATTTCAGTTCCTAATACGAGAGCATCAAGGCATCTTGCTTAATTTGCTCTGAGGCCCTGAAGGAAGGCTGTGATTTAGTCCAGAGCGGCTGCACCACCACACAGCTGTCCCTCCACATCCCCACAGCTTCTTCCAGCTACAAATGACATTTTTATACAAAAAACCTCCGCATTTTTATTGTTGGGTGTGAGCAGACATTGTATGTGTGCGCCTCTGCTTCACATTGAGCCCTTGTTCACTGAAAGCCTTTAATCAATCAGATTTGCTGTCTGAACTGATTGAATTAAATGGGAATAATAATATAGAACACAACAAAGAAAAACTGGAATTTAAATACGGTACCTCTGGCTTTTGATAAACATTTCCCAACTCTTGTGACCAACTATGCTGTTTTATAGAATTGGTATTTTGTACACACATCTATTTTTCAAACTATGTAATTCAAGTCTCTCAACTTTTTTTCTTGCATGAAGTCTCTCCACGCTTTCTGTAATTGCCATCTATTTCTGTATTCTGGCTTTTATATTGCTTTTTTTTTTATTTATTTTAAGTTGGAGCTACCAGATCTTAGTGTAGAATAAAGAAATGAAGACACACTATTATGTCCAGTAGGTTGTACAGTAACAGCCCTTTTCTTACAGACTGGATGGATCAGTGTCCCATCCTACATCGGTCCTCCAAGTCTCATCTGGCTTTTTGGACAACAGATCCATTATCCGCTATCAAATGTAGTACAGATAAGGTAAGACTTACTGTTGTTCTTTACAGTGCTTAGGTAATAATAAAACTGAAAATCAGAAGTCATCCATACACTTTCAGAAATAATAGAAAAGTAGATAATTTACCAGGTTTTGGTAAGTGCGGACATCCTCAGAAGATTCAGAGCTGTGTGTTACCCACAAATACTATGAAAACGCAAGAGTTAGTTGTTCAATTGCTATTTACATAGATTTTCTCTCTATATAAAAATAAGTATAATTTAAAAAAATAAAGTGTTCATCTCAGAGGCATTTAGAGTTTAACTCTCTCAAGAACTATGCCCAAATGAAGCATCTTACACAAAATATTAATTATGGCATCGAAGTAAAAAAGTCTGCCCTTATTTACCTGCAAAACTGCATGAGGTAGGGATAACAAAATTTCTTCTTACTATTTAGACAGTATAAAATTACCTTTGATAGGCTCGTTTGTAGACTATCAGGCAATTGAATCTTCATGGCCTGTTAAGGCATCCTGAGGCAGAAGGAAAGTGACTTCAGGCTGGGAAAGCTCCCGTTCTCCAGCTGGATAGATCCAGGTAGATCATCTCCCCACATGATTTCAGCAAAGCCAGGAAGGGTTCTCCAGCTGTGGTTTGAGTCATCATCCCAGCCCGCATGATGTGGTGCTCACCACGTCACCCCGTAGCAACAGAAGGTCCTCTCCTTTCCCCATCGAGATATGTTCAGACAGGCAGTGTCAGGGGACAAGCCATTTGGGACGATAACATATGTCACCTTAAAACAATATGCTGTATCAGTGGCCAAATACTTAAACTGCTTTATGAGTATTTACTAAATATACATATAGAGATATTATGATTGCCCAAACTGTTTCTTTTCAGAGAGGAGAGAAATTTTTCATACCAGCCTCACAGGAACAACAATTGAAGTCACAAAATCATAGAATGGTTTGGGTTGGAAGTCACCAAGGAGGTGACTCCACTAAGTTCGGAGGTCACCTAGTTCAACACCTCTGCAATGACCAGGGACATCTTCAACTAGATGAGGTTGCTCAGAGCCCCATCCAACCTGACCTTGAATGGTTCCAGGGATGGGGCATCTACCACCAGCGTTTCACCACCCTAAGCGTAAAAAATTCCTACCTTATGTCAATGGTCAATTTATCACAGTAGCTCTCACAGGCAAAACTCCTGCTCCAGATTAGACTGCAGGGAACCCAGAAAAACAGCAAAACACATACTGGAGGTTATTCCTATTTCCACACATTAGCACATCTATCTTTAAGAATTAATATAACAGACATCCAACGTTAATTGTGATGGCATCCATAATCACCTCACTCTTACACCAAACCTGACTATAGAGTATTTGAGATTTAAAGGTGTACGAAGTGCCAGATCTGTTTTAAATCAGAGATATCCGTGCACTGAGTGAGTTTAAGAAAAAAACAGGCAAGAACTGTTTGGAGCTTGTGGTCCAAAGTTCAGACTGGCATCACAGCTCAAGACCAGACCCATAACTGTAAACATACATTTAAATTTGATTTTGGAAGATGTGCTCGGTGTTTCGCATGTGCTTATGTGCATTTCTGGGTAGGAATGGAGAAATGCGTACTTAAATACTTTAGTGAAGGCAAGATCAAATCAGAATGTTTTGGAGCTGTACTAATAGCTAAGTAGTCATTACAGCACTTTCTGAAGATACCAAGGAAAGGATTTAAAAGGTGAAGAGTCATTTTTTTAACGCTCTTAAAGTGATCTCGAGCAACCTCAAATGACAAACATTTCTATCCACTGCACTCCCGTTCTCTTATCAAGCCATAGCTGATCAGCTGTAGGCTGTCCTGCTGCTACATCAGGCAACAAACCACTCCTGACTTCAGCAGATGTTCTCCTTTTCATGCCAAGAGGAGTATTTACTAACATTTTTCATGTTATGATTTTCTGTCTCAAAACTTATTCCTCAGGATCAGGAATAGGCCACATTTAACCCCATAGAGCCAAAAATATCCATTTACTGAGGTTGGTGCTTGCTTGAAAGTTTCAAAACCAGATTTTTTTACAGAGTTTAATCCTTCAACCCAGGGACTACATAGACCCCATGTGTTTAAAAATGGGAGTGGATGTTAAAAGACAGAGTTCATCAAAACCAGGAAGGCTTTCTGCCATCAAGCTAAACGTAGACTCTATGCAGATTGTCTCAGCCGAATGAGGTGGTTGCTCAAGAAGGGGAAGGGATGCTCACTGGTAAAGCAGTCTTGTAGGTTCTATTCAGAATCTACTAACCAGCATCTCCAGGAGAACTAATTCAGCTTTTATAAAGAAAAGTGGATAAATAATTTTCTTTAGAGTTAACATTTAAATGTCTACCAATTGCTGACTACTTGCTTTTATTTACATAGAATTTTCAAAGTTCATAAATACCTTCAATGCATTCCCGTGGAAGTTCGTTTTCCGTGCGGATCTGTTAAGGTTAAAAATAGAGATGAAAGAAATTTTCCAAAGTTACTCACAGTGAATGGAGAATTCATGAATCCTGCTTCTTGCTAAATCCAAATTATGTTCCCTCTTATATTAGTCTGAAGTATCCAAACTGTAGTTAATGCTACCAGGTGTTAAGTAAGCTTAGAGTTTATTGCTTCTCAGTCTCTTGCAAACTGTAAATCAATTTTTAAAACTGAAATAAATGTGAATACTGCCTCGTGGTGGCCATATTACAGAGACCCAGGGTGAACAGAAAGGAGTGAGAAAACATATATTTTTTTTTTTCCACTATTTTTTTTCCTGTTGTTGCTTTGCTGGCTTGGCATAAACACTCCTTCCTTTGAGTTGTCATCACAGACCACAGTAGATGGTAGCAAGTCGCTGAGCAAGAGGTGCTGTCTGCTGAGTGCAAGAGTCAGCAAGTCAAATGAAGCTGTTTTACTTCTCATTGCAACGGTGGAGGAACTTGTACATGGTTACACATCTCAGCTGAGGGGACAAGTAAACTCACATTTAAATCATTGTGTATTAAAATAAGTTAGTTGGATCTTTTTGGGTAATCTATTTTATTTCTTGTTCGGAAAGACTGGATGTATATACATAACCATTACTGGGCAGCAGCGTCCTAAAATTTGCTAACTTGGTCACTTTGATTATCTAACTGTATCTTGAGTGACTCATTGGTAGAGTTAACCTAGGAGAAGCTGAGAAAATACACGAGAGCTCTATTTTGAATCTGGACCATTACACCACACGAGCACAGAGTCCTAATGGACAAACACAATGTAGGCAAATCTAAAGTCTTAAAAAAATTGTTTCCCTTAAATGTATATTCTGGTAAGACTATCCAATAACATAATAATATTGACAAGAAATCATTTTCCTCCCAGACAAAAAATACAATTAATAGAAAATAAAAACATAGCTATCGTGTAACATTTACAAATACCTTGTGATGCAGAAAAATTATAACCACTTTGAAATGAACATTTTAGTTTGAGTTATCACTCAGCAATAATTCCAGCAAGGGGAGTTCAGACACAGGAAATGCAAAACTATTCATTTCCTAATATTTACTCCTCAGGTCTACAAACTGCTTCACTCTCCAGAATAAATGCAAAATACTGATGCTTTCAACAGTTGGGGATAAACCCACTCCGCCTGTAGTCTAACATCTCTTGGAAGGCAAACAAGGCAATAATTACAAACCTTTTAATTTTTAGAAACTCAGGTATAGTATTTGTACCCCCAGCTGTTACACAGCTGCAAGGTTATATAAATTACTGAAATCAAGGGGATTCTCTGTATAAAGACGTCGTTGGTGTTGTGACCTGATTTTCAAAGACAGCGAGCACCCAGACCTCCCTGTGGCTTCACAAACAGCTGTAGATGTTCATCATGTCACATAGTCAAGCCTTTCAGCATTCTAATATTTAAGATCGTTTAGATAGATTTACCCAGAGGAAATTACTGTAGCTATTAATTTATGTTCATTTCCTCACACGTAGAGGGAACATATGAAAGTCAAGTCAGTTTTGCTGCTGACAATAAAAGTCATACATTCAGAGATCAAGTACTTTGTGGGTTTTCTGGCCCAAGCCCTTCATGCCTTGTCAGCTCTCTGTCCTCACTGGAAGACCACCAGTTAATGGATTTAACCTTTACAATAACAGATCAGCGTGTCAAAGATAAGTTACGCTAAAGTCATGTATGTCCTCTTTCTCCTTCACTTATTTTTATAGTCATTACATCTAATTTCCCTCACCACTGCTTTACTTAGTTTCATAGAAAGTACAGTTATTCAAGCAAATAAAAGGCAGTTAAGAAGAGCAAAGTTGCAGCTGTTGAGAGAGCTCACTGCCCTCTGAAATTGAGCTCCCACATGTGCCAGCTTCAAAATGTCACTAACCATCTCCTGGAGACACCCTGACAACCTCTTCCAGCTCTTGACTCCAGCAACGGTTTGAGACAACTGAACGCGCAATCACTTGTTTCCCAAGGTAACGTAAAAAGAAAGAGAAAAATCACTTGGTGTTGAAATAAATCTCCGCGTATAAACCAACTGAAAACAAATATTACTATTTCACTGGCATTTTACCTATTTCCTGCAAATACAGTTACTGGTACATAACAAACAGGCCTATAAATATTGGCAGATAATATGGAGGTGTCAGAAGGTCCACATTGCAAAACTCCACGAGTGTGTGCAACGGCCACGCAATTTCAGCTTGATTCCCGTTTCCAGGAAAACACCTGAGACAACGCGGTAGAAAAACAAAACCTCAATTGTAAACAGTGAGAAATTGAAAGATTTAGGAGTTCAAGAAGTCAAACCAAGAAACTGCTAATAACTTTTTTTTTCCATAATGCTTAGACTCCTAGAACCATCCCCAAATGATTTAAAATGAGAAATAATCTGAATTGCATGCAAGACCAACTTTGTAAATGGTTTCTGTAGATTTGACAGTAGAAATACCGAAGTGGAATGAATTATTGTATTTATTATTTACAAGCGAGTTCTGCCTGTAACAAGCAAAGTTCAAGTACAGATTTTCAGGCCCTGTACTGTGTGTTGCTTCTGCTGCTTCTGGTAATACCAGATGGGTTTCAGAGCCATGAAACACAAACCCAGACATCACCGGCTCCAGCATCTGTCCGTGAATGTGAGAAGCTTAACAGAAGCTGAAGGCATCGGTCATAGTGGGCAAAAGTTTGATGCTGCAGCCAGCTGCAGTGTGGATTTGTATCAAATTCACAAAATATCTGGGCTGCATCAGGAAGAGCGTGACCAGCAGGTGGAGGGAGGTCATCCTCCTCCTCTACTCTGCCCTGGTGAGGCCCCAACTGGAACACTGGGTCCAGTTCTGGGCTCCCCAGTTCAAGAAGGACAGGGAACTGCTGGAGAGGGTACAGCAGAGGACTACAAAGAAGATGAGGGGACTAGAACATCTCTCTTAGGAAAGGCTGAGGGACTTAGGTCTTTTTGGACTGGAGAAGAGAAGACTGAGGGGGGATCTGATCAACGCCTATAAATATGTTGGGAGGGTGTCAGGAGGATGGGGCCAGTCTTTTCTCAGTGGTGCCCAGTGAGAGGACAAGAGGAAATGGGCACAAACTTGAACATAAGAAGTTCCACCTAAACATGAGGAAGAGCTTCTTCGCTTTGAGGGTGTCAGAGCCCTGGAAGAGGCTGCCCAGAGAGGTGGTGGAATCTCCTTCTCTGGAGACATTCAAACCCCACCTGGCCACATTCCTGTGGGACCTGCTTTGGGTGGCCCTGGTCTGGCAGCGGGTTGGACTAGATGATTTCCAAAGGTTCCTTCCAACCCCATGTCATTCTGTGATTCTGTGTATTCAAATTCAGTGACTCCTTCATGGACCAAATGGTTTTGTTTAGTTTTCTATACAGAATATTTCTCACTTTTACCTCAAGGTAAAAGTCCATGCACTGTAATGTAAATGTAAATACATTTTACAAACTTATTAAAATATTTACTGAGGCATCTTCCCAAGCCTCTTTCTAGGATACCTTTGGCTGCCATTTATTCTGCAGCGTGTTAGATGTGAATGAATCCTTGGAGGCAGCACAAAGTTCTAGTGTTTTTGAGTATAATGATTCACTGGAACAGTTTTGAATGCAACTCTAGGTCCTAAATCCATTCACCGCGTACAGAAAGAGCTGGATTTGTGGTGAAGAGAAGGCAGAAGCCTGAAAGAAGTCATAGTTTCTGTAGGACTTGGAAACAGTAACATTTTCAAAACAGGGAATGGATTATTTTCTGCTAGATTTCTCAGCTCTTACAGCTCTTTTCTCTTCCCCTCTCCGTATTTCCAAGTGAGAGCTGTTCTCTGAAACACAGCCCAGCAGGAGATCAATTCAGGCAGTCTTATATTTCCATACACACGGGCATTTGATAGTATATTGGTTTCTGTGAAGGCCATGAAAGTTTTGCCAGATTTTGGTAAAAATTATATTCTTGTTCAATCTTTTCAGAAATTAAAATCAAAGTTATAAACTCATACAGTTATAATGAAAATGGAATTTTACTAAGATAAATTATGCTATGCAGAATGCTGCCATTAAGTACTTGCTTTCAGGGGGAAAAAGACTCTTAGAGGCTGGAAGGACAGATGATGCTAAAACTAAGGTTACGATGAGGACTGCTATCACTCTTAGTCCATAATATAGTGAATTAATGGAGCTGTATTAATCAACTGACCTCTGAATGTTTACTTTACAGTTCCAAAGAGGGATTTACTACTATCATAATTTTATCCCAAAAAAAACCCTCAATAAACAGCTGTTTAGTCTTAACTTTCTCAATACGTTTTCAATGATATTTGGATATAGTTAGATGTTTCCTGCTCTTCCAGCATAATCCAGGGTGTTTTAACAATCTTGGTGATGGTCATAAAGCTTATATAATAAATAACAAAAAAATGCAAAAAACTTCAAAATCATGGCTCACAACCCATTTTAGTAGATGGTGTGCCTTGAAGAGGAACAGACAGAAGATAACAAGGCAGGCTGTCAGTGACCATGTTTTCTATACCCACTTCATTACTGCTTGATAAGAATGAATTATGGGCAGTTCCTGGAGCCCTGGACTTTATTAGAGCTACCAGAAAGTGCCCATAAAAGGAGAGAATGTTTTGAAGAGTGCTAAGTTATTGAGGAGAAAAAAAGAAAAGAAAAAAAATATTTTCCACTTATGAATTGGCCAACGTAAGATGATCCTGAAATTACCAAAACATCACAACCCAAATTCAGTACGACACATATTCCAAGTATCATCCAGCTCCTTGAAGTACTCTAAGAAAAATGGGCATTCTGTTATTTTATGGATTTCTTTTTTTCCTCAGATTTGTCACAGAAGATGATGATCATGAAAACTGCAAAGTCTGAGTTTCTTGTGGAATTCAGCACTGACTCGCAGAAAAACCTCGTGTTTTAGCAGTTTCCCTTTGCAACTCTTCAGTTTAATATTATGGAAATGTGAAAGCTAGAAATGTTTTTGGAACATGTTCATAGAGTATTTCCCTGACTTCTCAGGATTACTCATTGATTATAGAAAATGATTCATTCTGCATCTCAGCTGAAGTTAAATAACGACAACAACAACAAAAAGAATCGAAATAAAACATGGCTTTGGAAAGCTAATTTGAATAATTTGTCCTTTTTGACAGGTGCTTTGGACAAGATCTCGATGAGAACAGCCCAGCGCACAGCAAGACTTTTTCATTTTCCCCCTCAGTCGGACACAATCAGCCACGCTGGTCTCTGCCACGGGTGTCTGTGCACACACGCCGTCTCATCGTGCTCCTCAGCCCATTTCAGCTGCAGAACAGTCAAGTAAAAACATGTCCGGTTGGTAACACTTTGGGATAACGACCCGGGTTCATCCCTGAAGTCGGTGGGAGGGCTGACTAATGGTTTTGCCCATTAACTCAGAGATATAAGAAGTTTCGTTCTAGAGTAGCCGCTTTGCGGAACCACACTCTCTCGGCTCGTGCTCTTCCCTCAAGACCCAGACACAGCGCTCGTTAATATCCCATGGGAATCTCAAGTCAAAAAGAAAATATTCCCCTTGTGAGGATGGAATTGACGTTGTTGCTGAAAAGCTCTGCTTATCTGTGTTTGGCTGTGGTCTAGGAAAAAAAAAAAAAGCCCACATCCCACTTACCATATAAACCACGTGCAAATCACTGCCTCCACCTGCACTATAATTTCCAGATGAGAAAAATGGAGATTATAATTTTAGCTCCCATGATTAAGACGGATGCATGGTGCTCGCTGCGGTGGGGATCTCAGCTTTTCCAAAATGTAGCACTGTTTGCCCAACGCATCCCTTTATCTGCTTGATTCTTTGTTGGGGTAGAGCCTGCTGCAGCAATCTCCCCCTATTCAGCAAAGCATTTCTGCATATACCTAATAACAGCCACATTTAAGCAAATTCTTGAAGACAGACACATCTTTAAATGCTTTGCTCAACACAGAAGAAATCTAAGCTGTGCCGAAAATAACCAACTGGACTGGGATCTTGCTTTTAAAGTATTTTCAGAAGTAAAATTATAATAAGCAGATTAAGAATTTTTTTCAGTGTGCATTTTTCTAACTAGACTCTGGTGAAAACAGTATTTCTGAGCGGAAAAAAATGGCTTTTCCTTAGTTAAAAGTGGTGGAAGCTGTATTCTTCATTTCATGCAAAATACCCTTCCCTTCATAAAAACATTTTTCCATTGTGATATTTTTAGATTTTTCATTTTAAATCTTTGATGGAAAATGCTAATATTAATTAGTACTTAAATGCTAATTAGCACTTAAACTGAATTGTAACTACTAGAATGTTAAAGACAAGGTAAATGATTGTTTCAGGGACAGTGAAAGGCTTCAAGTTTAGTTTAGTTTTTAATTTTCCTGAGCAGATTACTGCAACCATAGGAAATACATTCCTGCAGTCAGGAGGCTGTCTGAGGACAAACTGATCCTCACCTAATTTAGAGGACGTCATCATCCTCAGCTAATTTAGAGCACCGTCACATTTATAGCCTCCCATGGGCATTGATTTACATAACAGAAATCCTTTGAGTCAAAGGTGGAGACAATTCTTTGTGGGTTTTTGTTTGTCTGTCTTACCAAAAATCCCATTTTTTTTCCTTTTTTTCAGAGTCAGAAGGCAGCTTGTTCTTAGTGAGTACATCTTTTACACAATCACACATTCTCCAATTCCAACTCTTCCCCAATTCAAACCTGTTAGCTTTTCCTATTACTTTCAAAGGCAGTGAGTTGACCCTAACTTCAGGGAGGACAGGAGTCAATCTGGGCTTCAGGAAACAGAATGTTGTCAGTGGAAGAAGATTTCTAGGCACGAGAAGCCTACCAGAAGTACTGGAAACTGGAAAATTACCTGCTCTCAAAAATGTGTCCACCCTTAATAGCAACACAGTCAATTTTCTTATCGGAGAGATCTATTTCAGTCCAACATTTACGTAGAGAAAAAACCATGCACAGAGGACGGTCAGGCCCCAACGTTTGGCAAATCATAGAATTGTCTAGGTTGGAAGGGACCTTTAGGATCATCGAGTCCAACCATCACCCTAACTCTGATAAAAACCATCACTGAACCATGTCACTAAGCACTATGTCAACCCATCTTTTGAATACCTCCAGGGA
>JAOQGH010000040.1:64304819-64353380 GCA_025769975.1 Gallinago jamesoni
CCTTTTCTCCAGGCTGAACACCCCCAGCTCCCTCAGCCTCTCCTCATAAGACTTACTCTCCAGACCCCTCACCAGCTCCATTGCCCTTCTCTGGACCTGCTCCAGCACCTTAATGTCTTTCTTGTGGTAGGGGGCCCAAAACTAGACGCAGCACTTGAGGTGGGGCCTCACCAATGCCCAGGACAAAAATCACTTTACTATTCCTTTAAAAACAATATGTCCATTCTCCCTAGCAATGTTTCTAATAAAAACCAAAACCAAACACACACAAACACAACCAAAACATTCACAGGGAATTAAAGGTTTTGCTTTCCTCATACAGAACGGCAGGGACACATAACTAAGCATAGCTTCATGGAAAGCATTTTATACCATCTAGGGGCTTGTCATGGAGCATTTTCAGTACACAGTTCTACTGAAAATCCCATTCTCCTGGAAATATGATGGAGTGAACCAGTGGTGGAACACACCCCATGGAGTTAGACCTGGGGAACTCCAGCTTTTGGCTTTAGTGAATTACATCCAAAATATCGTACCCTGACTTTCCTGCTTGATTAAGGGATGGCACTGCATTAACATACATAACCTCCTGCTTGGCAACACTGTTTGGTTTATAACATTTACAATCTGCTTAATGCCCCTGCATAAATACATAGTCGTCCTGCTAATTTTTTCCACTGAGACATTTGCCGAAACTAAAGAACCTCCTGCTTGACTTCACCGGGAATGTGGTCTGAAAGCAGAAAGGAAGCAGGAAAGAAGAAAACAATGTTGTTGTACTCTAATGGCTGCTCTTGCTATAAAAAATACATAAACTCCTTGCAATCTCATACAGTTTTTATTGCTCTCAGAAAAAAAAAAAATCATTCAGTTATATGTATTTACTAGACTAGAACCGACAATGGTGCCTTTTTATTTGCTGTGGGACAAGGAAAATGGGACTTGATTTTCCCAGTGCTCATTGGTAGGAATGCAGGAGGCAGACAGATGCACCATCACCAGAAAATTGTGCTGATCTACAAGTTTCTTAACACAGAAAGGGCATGGACCTGTTGGAACAAGTCCAGAGGAGGCCACAATGATGCTGGGAGGGCTGGAGCCCCTCTGCTGTGAGATAGAGCTGAGAGAGTTGGGAGGGTTCAGCCTGGAGAAGAGAAGGCTCTGTGGAGACCTTATAGACCCTTCAAGTCCCTAAAGGGGCTCTCCAGGAAAGCTGGGGATGGACTCTTGATCAGGTAGGGGAGCCACAGGATGAGGGGGGTGGTTTGAAATGGAAAGATAGGAGATTTGGATTAGATATCTGAAGGAAATTCTTTACTCTGGGGGTGGTGAGACACTGGCCCAGGTTGCCCAGAGAAGCTGTGGATGAACCTTCCCTGGAGGGGTTCAAGGCCAGGCTGGATGGGGCTTTGAGCAACCTGGTCTGGTGGCAGGTGTTCCTGCCCAGGGCAGGGGGATTAGAACTGGATGATCTTTAAGGTCCCTTCCAACCCAAACCATTCTATGATTCTTTTCTGCCAATCTCAGGAGATGGAGAGAGAAGTCAATTTATCAAAATTTCAGGGATTTTAGGAAATAACAGAAAGTCCCTACAGCAACTTACAGCTGTTTCTTCTCACCACATGTCCATAGTACCTGACTGAAGAGTAGTCTCCACCTCTGCAAAGCCACCACAAGACACACATACATGGACACATGGAGCCCATGCTTCATTTTTTATGGTTTTCCTTACCTTTCCTTCCTTCCTGAAGTGGGCAGGCATGCTCTACCAGATTGTCCAAGGAGCACTGACCTTCTTACTTCTTTTTTTCCCTTTCGCCTAGGTGTGCATCAGCTGCCTTCTTGCATGGTGCTACGAATTCTTCACCAAAAGGGTTGTCAAGCATTGGAACAGGCTGCCCAGGGAAGTGGCTGAGTCATCATCCCTGGAGGTATTTAAGAGACAAGTAGATGTGACTACATCTTTTTGGTTTAGTGGTGGACTTGGTAGCATTAGGTTAACAGTTGGATTTGATGATCTTAAAGGTATTTTCCAACCAAAATGATGATGGCTTAAAAGGCAAAGGAGATACTGCAAACTTATCAACCGTATTTGCGTGATTTACAAACCTGCTCTCTAAGTTCAACACACAATAATCCTTCAAGGGAATATTATTTCTAACAGGGTGTCAAATTCTGTCATGATCACAGCTGAAAAGCAGTGATTCAGTAACAATTTCCTGAATATTTAATATTAACAGTCATGCCATTACCAGTAAGGAGTGCAGCGAGCTGCCTTGAGAAGTAATGGGACCGAGACACCAGCACAACCATTTTGGTGAGCAGCTTTTACAGTCGAATGGTTCACAGCTGTGTGTGCATCAAACAATACATTGCAGAAAACTTAGGCATAAAGTATAGAAAAATCTGTCATGAATATTCTTACTTGTTTTCAAATGAAGACAGGCTGGCCACAGTCATGTCATTGAGTGTGTTTCGTGGAAAAATCTGAGCAATCAATTTTTCATAAGCCCATGTTCTTAAAAATAAAAAATTTAAAATTTAAAATGAATATTGTTTAAAAACAAATGGAAAATGTGTCAACGCAAATATTTGAACAAAGAAGTCCTCTGTTTTTCTCCAATAAAGAAGCAAGAATTACATACAATGTATCTGGCCAAATGCATTCAAATAATAGCTCAAATTCTGAATATTCATGGCTAGTCATAACATGAATAATCTTGAAGTTGAAAAAAAAGAGAGAAGCTACTGCAGAGCAGTTCTGCAAATTGAAAGAGCAAGAAAATTCACTGGGGAGAAATTATATTCTTTGAAAGTATGTGATTTTGCTTGATCATTTAACTAACCTAAGAAAATAAGGACCTACTTTAATTTTCTGAGTTTCAGACTTGAATCATTCTTTTTTTGGTTTGATCGTGTTTTTCCACTCTTTTCTTAATCATTTTTTTGTGTTGCTACGCATTACAGATAGTTGTGACCAGCTTGATAAATGTGTTTTAACTTATTCTGGGATATAAGTTAAATATCCCTGGAATATTTATCCAGGGATAAATATTTATCCAGAAGATAAATATCCAGGGTAGATAAAGAAGATAAAAAAAATAAATATATTGATAAGATTGAGCCTAAGGATTTTAAGTGATTGACTTACCCTTGAAATCTCCAGTTGAAAACTGCAAGGGAGGTGGTGAAGAAAGGAAATCCGGAGCCACCTCTACTCACAAGTCTTAGTCAAGAAGAGGCACCCAATTCATCCAGAAGGCGCACGGCATTCGACTCTGTGGGCCCAGAAATTTCCAAGGAGCACGAGAACAAAGTGGAGCTCCTTCTCACCACTCACATCTTTGCTTTTCTCTGCTATTTTAAGGTTGTTGTCTTCTCCAATGTTCTGCGAAGCCTGATGGACACCTGCAGAGCAGAGAAAAAGGTACCGCTAAGCACGTACATACTGTTAGTCTGGCTCCCTTTGCAAAATCCAAGAGTTTCTTACACCGTGAAGAAACTGCTGAGCCCGCTGTGACACACGCTCAGGGCAGTTAATGCCACGCTGCACTCATTGCCTTCTCGCTATTCAACTTCCATCCCATTTCCCTGCTTGAATTTGCATCCAAGCAAACCTCCCTGCATCAGTAAGGAGCTAAATCAACCACAGATTGCTCCGTTAGAGCCAGTCAAGTTTCTCGCTCACGGTCTTTTAAGGGTCTGTCTAAACTCAGATTTTAAAGACAACTTGCGGTTGACATTAAATCACGTAATAGGTAAACATCTGATGAGATACAGAAATACTCATTTGTTGGATTTTGAGAATAATTTTCAGTTTATTCTCTGGTGTACTTGCAAAAGGAAAATACAGCAATATTCAGACAATTAAAAATATTCTACGGCTCATTTTAGCCACTTTAATCTTGCTTTCTTGAAAATTTTCCTTAGTTATACATATTCTTTTCTAAATTATGTTGGTAACATCTTAAAAACCTATTTTATCCCAAGTGGAAGATACAGCTTTAATTGAGAGAATTTATGGGGATGGTTCATGCTGGGTCTCAAATAATAAGGCAGCAGTAAAGTAGCTCGTTATTATCTTAACCCCACAGCGAAAGGCAGATGAGTTGAGCTTTTCTGTGGAGCCTTTGCATACAATCCCAGGGAAAAAGGTTGCAATTGTTCATCGTAAAAAAGGTAAATGCAGTATAATTCACTTTTTATTTGCCATGGCATGCATTTTGTACAGGTGACAGGTCCTTTAAGGGTCTGGAAGAGTCTGGTTCACACCCGCTGTGGTTTTTAGAGCCAGCGTTTCTCTCTTGGTACGAACGGGACACACATCTATCCTTCTCCATCACTGAGGCTACTTAACTTTCAGTATAATAAAGCCTCATCTTAGAATCTCTGTCTCAGCATTTTCCTTAATCATCAACACAGAATGAATACTCCACATCTCACTGTAGGCAGTGTCCATTTACTGAGGGTCTATATGATAAATTGGCCAACAAATTTGTACTACAGGCTAGGAACAAACAAAGGAGGGTTTAGGTTTCCACGTGGGACTTGTCTTCATCAACTAGACAGCATGAAACCATCATTTACATCCCTGGAGGGGTCCAAGGCCAGGTTGGACAGGGCTTTGAGCGACCTGGTCTGGTGGGAGGTGTCCCTGCCCAAGGCAGGGGGGTTGGAACTCAATGATATTTAAGGTCCCTTCCAACCTGAACCATTCTCTGATTCTATGTGTCAATATTTAGGGTAAACACCCTTTGAACCTGCACCCCAGTGTAAGCCTGAATTTAGGGACACTGTTCCACGATCTTTCCCAGGCAGGGGATGCTCGATCTTCTTCTCTGAAGTCTTTACAGTACAATTATTGTCTTCATGTGTTTTCACATCTTGGAATCCAGTTTTCTGGATATTTTTAAGCAATCATTTATTTTTAAATAGTACTTTAAAGACAACTTAGGTCTGCATTGAGTATTTTTGGTCATGCGGCTTAAAGTTGTACATTTGGTGAAAGTTAATAGCAGAAAACCAGATTAAATCCAAAAGCAGTAGGGATAACATAATTCCCAAAGAGTATTGTTTGTTTCTGTAATTAAGAATTTGATGCACAGGGCATCAAGTCATTTATCAAGTCACGATGAATTTTACCTGTTCATAAAGCTTTACAAATGTGTTAGATACAGCAACAGCGACTTTAAGTTTTATAGTTAAATGTGTGTGAGAAAGCTGGGATGGGTGTTACAATTAAAGCAGACACTGAATTCCTATTATCACTACGTAAGATTTAAAATCTTATCTAAATTTCATTGACATTGCCTTGGCAGTAAATTATACTTGTGAGGGCAATGCAATCATATGGCTTTATTGTCAGAAGGCTCGGAATACCTTTTTTCAATTTATTTTTTTTAACAGATGCATTTACTGTTAAAGATTTCAATAAAGTGCCTTTTCTTTTTTTTTTGGAAAAAAAAAAATTGCAGTTGAAAAGGTTAGGAATCTTTCCCTACTGTAAAATTTTTACTCACTGTCACAAAGAAATTTTTAAGGCAGCCCACAAGAATGTTCTAATTCTTTTGTCCCCATTTCTCAAAATATCAAAATGATGTGATGTGCCTCGGTGTCCCAGATTGTCTGGCGGTAGAGTGCAGGGCAGAATAGATCATTTTAGGGTAACCCAGAAAATAAGGAGCCACGCGTGCTATCCTTGATTGTCCCCCCCCCCCCGTGCTGCTGGGTCCTAGCACTGAGGCAGAACACACAGAGCCTGGCTCGGATTAGCTCTTTAGAAAAATATGTAAAATATTTGCTGCACATTTGCTATTTGTCATGCCCCAAAAGCGCTAAATATCAACCACCAGCGCCAAACATAAAGTGAATTTCCGTGCACTGGCACAGAAGTCTCTGGAATGGCTGTGACAGATGGGATTTCCTCGGGGTCTGGCGAGAGCCAAAGCCCGTGCACGAGTGCATCGTTATGTATTATCCGTGGGCACGACAGCGCTCACCGTAGTTACCGCTTCTGTCTTAACGTTAGAACTTTAAATTAGGCTACAGCCTTTTCACTGCTTCAGGTCTCTGTTTTGTGTACACGACAGCAACCCGCAGTTATTACATGCCGTATGTATAGATATTATATAATTTTATACTATATATATATTATATACTCTATATACATACAAAAAATATCATATACATACATAAAATATATATGATAAAAAATCAATATAATAAATATATATATATGATCAATATAAAAATCAATAATATATATATGATATAAAATATCATATACATACAACCTTTATAAAGTCTATTCTCCCCAAGACTAAAATTCCTTCCTTCCCAGGCCACCACGAGCCGAGCAGGCAGCCGTGGGAGCCTTCCCTTCCTGAAAGCCGCTTGGGCACAAATGTGAAATGCAAGATGCCCCATTTCATGTTCAGAATGATTTCCTGACAGGGCATAACAAAACCTCTGTGTTTCTTAGAAAACAAATTTGCTGCCCGTCCGAGGGGTGACAGCTAATACAGCTGCTCCAGTCTGCCTGTGACAGCTGCTAAATAGAAACAAGGTGCTTTTTGAAGCCGACATCCTTTTCGGAACGATATTGCCGCTGATATCAGGTGCCTGGATGGCGTATGGAAATGGTATATTTTCCCATTAGTAGAATTATCCGGAGGTGTCAATAATTAGGAGAGCCTTTACGTTCTCCTGTATATTCCATTTTTTGAACATGCACGAGAAAGTGCTTTGTTCCGCCAGGTTACATCCCTGGAACACTCTACATCATTAAATAATTAAGGTTCTCCACTTTCACATCCTCCATTGAGAGCGGTTCTATACGGATATCGGTTGCTTCCTTGCACCATGAAACCTGAACAGTGGGAACGGCGTCGCTCTGAGGCAGGGCCGAGATGGCCACCCAGCGCCAGGCCAGAACTGGGCAAAATCAGGCAATCTGACCCAAAGTGAGAGCCGGCTCAGCTACTGCAGCTCCCTTATGCAAATCACGGCTTCAGAAGACCGTGAAGGCTGGTGACCCACCATGTTTGATAGCCAACCATAGTTGAAACTCAAGGGGGAAGTTTTTTCCAGTCATAAGAACAATAACACCGGGATAAAGTCACAGGCTTTAAGAGAAAGCACAATAACACCTACCTCTGCTAAAGGTTGTGACACCAGCAGAGCACAAACACAAGTTAAGTGCTTTAAGGCTTCTAAAGGGAACAAAAACTAAAGTAAAAACATGCCTTATATGCCTAAAAGGTGCCAACGAGATCCCTACATTACCCACCCTCCCCCAAAACCAACACATACACAAGGATCAGTAAACAGTCTCTTTTTGAGAGCAGATGAAGTCATTCCAAAGTATTTTCCAACCAAATCACTAACTGTGTTTTTAAGTATTTCGAAGGGCCCAGTTGATGGTTCCCTAGCTGTGGCTGTGGCTCCTCTTGTCCCATCTCCCTTTAAGCATTATTCCAAGTGAGATATCCTTCCCTTCGGCTACAGAGCTTTATAAGTGCTGGCATGTGGCTCTGGAGATCCCCTTCCCATCTGCTCAAAGCGGTTTTATGCTCCTGGGCTGAAAGTGTAGCTGCTCTACTCTGATTTCTTCAAATAAATACTCATCTGAATGCTTCGCTTGACTCCTGGGAGGGGAAGATGCTGCCCAGGGAGGTGGTGGAGTCTCCTTCTCTGGAGACATTCCAAACCCACCTGGACACGTTCCTGTGGGACCTGCTCTGGGTGGACCTGCTCTGGCAGGGGGTTGAACTAGATGATCTCCAGAGGTCCCTTCCAACCCCATAGCATTCTGTGAGGTGCTGATTTTGAAGTTACTTATGAAGTCGATGTGGAAGTGCTTCCATCCCCTACTACCCTAAAGGCGGTAGCACTTTTCTCGCTGCAGAAGGGCTGGAAAACAAGCTCAGAGCTGACAGTGAGTCGCTGGAGCACCACAGCGAGGGTACAAGTGCTGCAGCACACCTTTGAGTCTCTGTTATTATTAACGTGCCAAACGACCAGCTCATGAGAGATGATCTGGTGCAGTCAAAAGAATGGAAATGAGCTTCTGCTTTAAACGGAAAGGTGAACATAATGAATGCCAGGAATGCATCATTCCGAAAAGTGCCTCTCTACGGCCGCGACAGACAACAGGGAAGAGGATCCAAATGGGTTTAAGTGACTGTATCTAAAGCCATTGTTGCTTTGATCTGGTGGAAACAAGCCAGTATTTTAAAGATCATTCACATATTAAGTGGCAGGTGCGGATTTCTGCTTCTTATTAGGAAAAAAAAACCAACAAAAAAACCCCCAGCTGCTTTCTGTGAATTTAGCTTTGGGAGCCGGAGCGTTCCAGTTTCAGTTGGCATTCTGGGACAGGTAGCACAGACCAATTAATCACGAAAGCTCCCTCAGATGGGTCTCACCTTCTTTTGTCTTTGAACAGCACGATACAAAATAAAAACGGGTCATCAACACGTTAGCAAGAGGCTACGATACCCTATCCTTGAAGAGATGTTACACTTGCAGCACGGACAGGAGAGAGAGAAAAGCAATCAATCATCTCCTCATTCCCAAAGCCCATCACCCGTGGGTGGGTACCATTTGCTCGTTTGTTTTTATGGGCAGCACTAAAATACCTTTTTTTTTATAGCAAGGATATCAATAGGTTTCAACTCTGTAAGTCCTGGGTGAAACAAAAGGGTTGGGACATGTAACACCAAGGAACAGATTAACCCCCTGCTCACTGGAGATGCTCAGTGTCAGTAGGAACTGGGAGAAATTAGGAGATTTTGGCAATAAACACCTACGACATGGGCTGTCCTTACAGGCTTGGAGCAACAGGTAGACAAGAGAAACCTACTTATGGAGGGGAAAAAAAAAATAGCTGGAAAAATCAGTAATAAGAAAAAGGAGATGGTAGAAATGGAAGAAAGTTCTCATAAGAGGGTGGATGTCAGGAGGATGGGGCCAGTCTGTTTTCAGTGATGCCCAGTGAAAGGACATGAGGAAATGGTCTCAAACTTGACCATAAGAAGTTCCACCGTAACGTGAGGAGAAACTTCTTCACTTTGAAGGTAGCAGAGCCCTGGAAGAGGCTGCCCAGAGAGGCGGTGGAGTCTCCTCCTCTGGAGACATTCAAAACCTACCTGGACACATTCCTGTGCGACCTGCTCTGGGTGGACCTGCTCTGGCAGGGGGTTGAACTAGATGATCTCCAGAGGTCCCTTCCAACCCCATATCATTCTGTGGTTCTGTGGTAACAGTTATAAAACCTCATTATCCTTCACTCAGTTTTCATGAAGAGAGTGAGGAGGGACTGGACCCAAAACAAAGGGGGAAGAGAGGCAAATAAATGACAATTCAAATCTCTGAGGAGGCAGAAATCAGCCAAACCTCTGGATAGCTTTTACAGCCATAACTGATCCCGTGGGATTGACAGAAGAGGCAGAAGTAGCACGTTAAAGTCCGTGTTATATTTATTATGGATCTGAAGAAAAAAAAAAAAAAAAAAACAAAAAAGGAAGGAAAAGCCAGAACTAGAAGTCTCTACAAGCATGATTTAAATAATAAGAATAGCAGAAAATAGTTGGCACAGAACATTTAGCAAATTACGCCTAAATTGCAGAGAGAGTCAGCATGCATTTTCCCACAGAGAGCCTGCCTGACAAATCCGGCACTGCCTCATTGGAGAGGGAAAGGTTTTCCAAGGAGAGAATCTGTGGGTATAATTACTGCAGGAGCCACTCCTGGCACAACAACCAGCTGGACATCAAACAGGAACAGGGGAGCAACCCCAACAACCCAACCTCACTCAGTGCAATGATGGAAGAGAAATAAATAGTAAATAAACAGGAATAAATTAAAATACATTTTATGCTACAAGAAACCAAGGGAATGAAGGGTCTTGAACGATGAGGCATATTCTGTGCTATTCCCAGGAAAACACTGGGGAGTGTGTGTGGGCAAGAATCCCAGGAGAGGGTACAGCGAAGGGCTACAAAGGTGATGAGTGGACTAGAACATCTCTCTGATGAGGAAAGACTGAGGGACTTGGGTCTTTTTAGTCTGGAGAAGAGAAGACTGAGGGGGGATCTGATCAACGCCTATAAATACTGAAAGGGTGGGTGTCAGGAGGATGGGGCCAGTCTTTTCTCAGTGGTGCCCAGTGAGAGGACAAGAGGAAATGGGCACAAACTTGACTATAAGAAGTTGCACCTAAACTTCAGGAGAAACTTCTTTCCTTTGAGGGTGGCAGAGCCCTGGCAGAGGCTGCCCAGAGAGGTGCTGGAGTCTCCTTCTCTGGAGACATTCAAACCCCACCTGGACACGTTCCTGCGGGACCTGCTCTGGGTGGACCTGCTCTGGCAGGGGCTTGGAGGAGATTATCTCCAGAGGTCCCTTCCAACCCCTATATCATTCTGTGATTCTGTGATGTTTGGTATTTAATCAGGAATAAGCCATACCCCTTCCCCAAACACCTAGAAGAGAAAAGAATATATTAAAAAAAAATAAAAAAAATCAAAGTTTTGAGCATATGAGATTTAGCAGATTAAATTTTAAAGCGAAAAGAGACTGTAAAGAATTATTCTGACTTCATATACAAGACAATACCAAATAATCTCACGCAATAATTTCTGGCTGGACAACGATATATCTACGAAAAATACTTAGTCTCAATTTAAATACTTCAATGAATTCATTATGTCCATAGGTTAATTGTCCTGATGGTGAATTACTCTCAGTAAATCTTAAATGTGCTCTGCATTAGTCTGTCTCCAGTTTTTAAACTGTGGGTTTTGTCACTCCTTGGTTCAATTTCAGCGCTCTCTGCAATCCTCTCCCTGGAGGTTCCACAGGTATACTCAAAGTCACTTTATCTTGGAATAGGTTGAATTACTTTAGTTTCTTGTTATCAACCACCATTTTGAGGCTCAAAATCACTCTTGGAATTTTTTTTTTCCATTCTTTCCAAATTTTCTCTCTCAGATTTCTAATTTTCACTCTTTTCTAAATTTCTCTCTAATTTTTCTCTCATGTGTCCACATAAACTGGGCACAATGGACTAGTAAAGGCCTAATCAGCAACCTGTGATAAGTATTGTTAAAAAAAAGACAAAAACAATTGCAGATGGAACTGCACCTTGGTGTGGACCAGAAAGTCAGGTCTGAATTCCTGAGAATGACTCTACAATCTGGCTTCTGATAGAGTCAACCCTGATTTAGTTGTTCCTGATGTTTTTTTTACACTTAATCAGAAGAGAATCTTGGGCAGCTACACAGCTCTGGTTAGAGGAAGAAAAAAAATAGAAGATGAAGGTTCAAGAGAGGACAACTGAGATAATAAGCCTTAATGACCCTAAATGATAAGCAAAAGAAGGTTAAAAGTGCTGCAGAAAAGAGAAAATTAACAGAAGGCCTCACTGATACATAAAATACCTTTAGGGAATAGGAAGGGCACATTTTAGTAGACAAGCAATTTAGTAGAGGGATATGCAAGCGTGATTAATTAATTAACATCTGTATTAGTTAATGACAATGGAAAGCTCTGCATTATTGCTGAGCTGTATGATGAGGAAGAATAAAAGCAGCAGACAACCTTATACCTCTTAATGTAGAAGTTTAAGAAAAATTACTACAGATGTTTGATATAACACAAGAGCTCTTTCTTTGGAGTGTTCATTTTTGCCATCTCTACCTTCAAAATAAGCGCAACTGTCTTCCAGTTAACTCAGTTCCGAGACCCTCACCACCCAAGGGACTTACCCTCTCCCTGGTCCTATGGAAATATTCAATATTCCAATTCTGTAACAGAAAAAAAAAAACCCACAAAAAACCCCAACCACCTACCCTGAGGATAATTATGTTTTAGAACAGATGGCTCACAGAGGTTGGGGAACCTCTTTCCCTGGAGGTCTTTTAAGACCCGGATGGACAAAGCCCTGAATTGGCCTCATGTGAATTCAGGTTTGACCCTGCCCTGAGCCTCAGGTTGGACTGAGACCTTCCCAAAGGCCCTTCCAGCATCAACAAATCTACGATGCTGCAATAGAGAGGAAGATTTTATAACTTAAATATAAGGTAAATAATAGAGCAGCTGTATTGATAAGGAAAATACCAACATAATTTACCAAACTGTGAGATTTTTAAATACCAAAAAACATGCAACAAATAATTTTGGATATTTTTTTTGCCTGGAGTGACTTCACACACTGAGGACTCTGGGGTGTATACATGGTTCTTGATAATGGTCATAAAGCTTAATGAAGCAGATGGATTTTTCAAGCAAGAAGCCGATTTATATCAACAGAAACTATAGTCTCCTTAAAGTATGCTTCTTGATCTGTTTTTAAATGAACCTCAGTTTAAAAGAAATATTTGGAACTTACTTTTCTTTCTTCTTTGAGTGTGAAATAAACAATCAGAAACAGATTTCCTTTCAGACACTGAAATTCAGGATATTGTTTATAAAAGACTATTTGTACTAACCACTTTCATGATCAATGGCTAGAACTCGTTAGATGTAAGTTTATATGTTCCTTTGTATTTTAAATGTATTATTTAAAAATTTGATTTATTAAAATTTAAATTATTAAAATTTAAAATTATTTAAAATTTTTAATATATTATTTAAAATACTGTATTTATATCATAGTAGGTGCTTTAGAATGTCACAATCTCTAGAACTTGCTCTATGTATCCCCTTTCGATACAAATTCAAATTGCTACCGACTTACATTTAGAGTGGAATTATTATATTACATATACATAACAAAAATATAGGGCCCAAATAGCTCAGTCTCTGCCCTTCCTTCCCTCCCTCCCCAACTAACCCGTGGCTGTTTAACCACCTGTATCTGGTCTGAACAAATTTTGATCTAAATACAAAACTTCTGCCTCCGGGCTCACCACTATAAACATATTCGAGTCCCTTAAAAATCTTGCAAAAGAAGGAAATAGAAAAGAAAGAGTCATTTGTGTTACAATGCGGTTTCCAGCACTGGGAAATGTCACTTTCCTCGCCGCAGCCAGTGTGGCTTGAAATTTTCCATTTAAATTCCTGTTGAACTCGGGTTGGTGATGCTCCTCCCTCTCCCTCCCACGGCCAAACTCAGCTTCCCAAATTCCCCCTCTTTGTCTGGCTGCACCGCTCAACAAGCCCCCACCTCATTATCAAGACAGAAAAGGCTCTTTCACCCCCGCCACCGCTGTTGTAACAGCTGATAATACAGTTTTTCTGGCATCTTCTGACAAAGGCTGATGTCAGTGGGAGATCAGACACCCTCCTCAGAAAGCGGCACAGTCTGGCCACACGCCGCTCTACAAATTAGCATCCTTTCTCCTGCTCACCCTCGGAAAGCTTAGCATTATATCACTCCCAATTTTGTGGCTTTATCCTTCTCATCAAAGCAGGAGGCTCTGGGAACACAATCCGTACTCCTTTCCGTTAAAGGCTCAGCCATTGCAGCACGTGGAGAAGGTCCTTCCCTGGGGACACCATTCCCGCCAGGAAGAAATACTTGGTGACAGCAGACAGCACAGGACGCAAAGATATTTTTTGGTCTCCCCTCTTGCTTGACTAAGAAGGTTTCCTCTAGGTTGCACCCGAGGCCACCTATTTTCACCACAGGGCCAATAACATCAGGAGGTATAAGCGGCTGATAAACTTTATGGGGTGGTTTCAGACAGTAGTAACACAAAGGACACGTGGACATGTAGCATCTCTCAGCTCAAGGGGACTGGGTCCAGCCTCTGCTCCATCATGCAAGGATCCTTCCCACTCTAGTCTAATCAAATAGGCTGAGCGAGAGCTCAGCTTGCAAGTTCATGGAATCATAGAATGGTTTGGGCTGGAAGGGACCTTAAAGGTCATCCAGTTCCAACCCCCCTGCCCTGGGCAGGAACACCTCCCACCAGGCCAGGTTGCTCAAAGCCCCATCCAGCCTGGCCTTGAACCCCTCCAGGGATGGGGCAAGTTGTGCACAGCAAACTGAGTAGAAATATCTCAATTGTGTGCATCTTCTACGTATAGCCCAACAATTTCATATCTAGGATCTTTTCCTTTCCAATTTGGCACCAGTAACACAACCACAATTTATATACCCAATTTAGCTAATGACTGATATACAGTCATTAGATATAAACGGTGTCCAATCTGGTCTATCTTTGGCAAGATGACGGATCAGAGAGCAGGAATCACATGTGTCTCTATCCTGTTCTCCTAAACATCAAGGCTGAAGTTTTCCAGTCAAAACGGAAAGAATGTGTAATGGTAAAGGGTGCTTTTTTAACAGGTAAGGAATATGATAAAAGCTGCACCCACGCTGACAGTATGTCCTGAAACACTTCACGGCGTTTCAAAAGCAACCTGTGACTTTGGGGGTGAGGCATAAACAAGTTACCACATCTCTGAACTATGGCTCTTTTCAGACTGGTTTTCTCTGTGGGTGATTCCCAGACACAGACACAGAGCAAGAGACAGAGTTTTCAGCATCAAATAAGCTTCAGCTGTAAAACTTTTTGATACACGTTCAACCTTGGTAAAAATATTTTTAAGTATTTTAAATAATCAAAAATATTGCCAGCCAAAAAAAGTTTAGTCTAACTAAACATAATAATTAATATAACTGTGATGCCATTATGATAATAAATGGTCTATAACTGAGTAGACTTTCCCAGGATACCTCTGGAGGAAAGCAAGGTTGTTGCCAACCATTTACTTACCTTAGTTCTACTGATCAGGACAAATCCAAGGGCTTTAAATAAGACAACAAACTAATTTTAGCTTCTAAGAATGAGTTTCAAAGTGACTGCCTTAGACAGTGAAGTCAATAGAAAATGTTTACCACTAATTCCCTGATGTCCCTGCCCATGGCAGGGGGGTTGGAACCCTTTGATCTTTAAGGTCCCTTTCCAACCCAAATGATTCTATGATTCAATGAGTCTAATTCTATAGAGGTTTAGGTTGTTTGGGGTTTTTTTATCCTTGAGATTTCAGCAATGAAATATAAAAAGAAAAATGGCTCTGTGTTTCTGGTACCAGCCCAGGAGACCAGGATTCTGACAATGAATTCCTGAAGAGCCTCTCAAGTTTCTTCTAAGTGCCTGAGGGAACAGCAATAAACTAAAACCCAGAATTGTCTTTAAAAGACACTGTTGTACACTTCAGTTTCCGAGGTAGGCACCCTTTGAACTACTGCTCATTTTTAAATGCTTCCCAGTTTCAATGCAAACTCACCTGATGGTCTTGATGCTGGTTTTCTTTCAGGGCACAGAATCCTAACAGCAGCGGTGCCTCCTTGCCTTGCAACACCCGAACCACGGTGTTTTGCTGAGATGATAGAATATGTAAAGACACAATGGAAAAAATTAGAATTAAATGCCAGGACTGCACTGCTCTGGTAATGAAATAACGATGAAAATGTTACTGTGGTTGAACTATGTGCATTTAGCTCTATTTATAACAGAATTCCCTCGCATAGACACAGCTCACTGATAAAATGGGGAGGAAAGCTTTTCTCACAGAGAAATTTAATAATTCTTCAGATTAGAACTCCTTGCATCTGTTAGGAAGTCGTCAGTCTGCTTTCATAAGAGAGAAGATAAATCCTCCATGAATAGCAAGCCTATGTTGAATTTTATTGTCTATCCTCAGGCTATAGTCCTGCTGAAGGCAAAGCTTTCTTTGAGGAAACTGTAACCATTTAGTGCAAGAACATTTCTTTTAATGGAAGAAATTTGGCTCATGACTTATGCCACTTTTGTGTCAGTGTGACATCCACTGGCAGGTAGTGGAGAGTAAAACCTCTCGAGCAAACAGCTCCATAAACTGCAGCGTCCCAGAGCTCAACATTTATTCCAACAAACTTTACCAACATGTTTGCCCAATATGAGCCTCATAGAGTGATATTTGTCTAGTAAACACTTTGGAGAGAGAAAAAGATATCAATTAAAAGCAAGCAATAAAGTCAGAGGTGTTTACTACTACTTCTCTAATAATTCTCCTTTTTTAATCAACAGAACCGAAAGCAGAGCTGGTTAGATTAAGTTTTGCAGCAACAGTACTGGCATAACAATTGTCTACCAGATGCTGGTGTGGAAAGAGACACATTCAGAGAAACCATGCCATGGTTAAAACACAGAACTCTTATCAGTTGTTCTCACGTCTGTTTTCGGATTTGCTGGTATTTTTTTCCTGAGAGCTTGGGCAAGTGAACCAATTACCCTGCACGTATAAAAGGCACGACGTAATCGCAGACGAAGAAAAAATTAGATTGGAGGAGGCCTTTGAAGTTCACCTGGTCCAACTCCCTGCTTGAAGGAGACTTAACTTGCAAATTAAATCAGGTTCCAGTCAAGTTTTAAAAACCCCTAAGAATGAAGATCCCCCTACCGCTCCAGGCAGCCGATGCCAGTGCTTCAGCAGCTTCACCACATTCAGGATGAACAATTTTCTCCGTAAGTCAGACAGAAAATTCCCTTTTTCAGCCTGTGATGATTGCTTCTTGTCCTTTGGTTGTGCACTTCTGAAAAGGGTTTCCTTCTCTGTTACCCACCCATCCCCACCTTTTTGGCAGTGCAAAAATATAATTCTATTCCCTCCCTCCACGTTAAACAAACCCCGTTCCATCAACCTCTCTCCATCTGTGGTCCCTTCTCAATACTACACTGCCCTCCAGCACATAGAATCCCAGAATTGTCTACACTGTGATCTTTAACATCATTGAGTCCAACCATCAACTAACCCCACTAATTTGGCATCATTTGGAAATTTGCTGAGAGGGGCATTATGGCCCATCATCCAGATGAGGCTGGTGAAACACCGGCACAGGTTGTGCAGAGACGTTGGAGGTGTTCCATCCCTGGAAACGTTCAAGGTCACGTTGGACAGGGCTCTGAACAACCTGATCTAGCTGAACATGTCCCTGCTCATTGCAGGGGAGTAGGACTAGAGGACCTTTAAAAGTTCCTTCCAAGACAAACCATTCTATGATTCTATGGTCCAGCTCATTACAGTACTGATCCTTAAGAAACATCACCAGTAAAGCTTTGAACCATGGACCACCACTGTCCTTCAACTAGTTTTTCCCTCACTTTGTTGTCCACCCATGCAGTTCACATCTCCATAATTTGGCTACTAAGATAATATGCGAGACAGTACCAAAAGCCTTTCTCAAGTCATAGTGAACTTCACCCATTCCTCTCCCTTCATCCACAAAACCCATCATTTCATCATAAAAGTCAGTCAGGATGGTGAAGTTTTTCATAGATCCAAGTAAATGATCTTGCTCTTAGTAGATCCATGCTAGCTCTTCAAATTTTTCTTCTTCACATGCCACTAAACAGTTTTGATGAGGAACTGCTCCATAATCTTCTAAGGACCGAGGTCAGGCTGACTGGCAGTTGCCTTCCCCCCTGCCTACCCTGAAGATGGAATAGTGTTGCCTTTTTCCTGTCATATTACTTTCTTAATGAGAATTAGTTGTAAAAAGTTACGAAATCCTCAGATAAATGTTAGGATGCAAGGGTCCTGGTCCAAGAAAGAGGTGTTACTGAATTTTGAATGTAGATGGGAACTCTGGTTTCTCAGCAAATATTAAATTCTCACCCCTGATGCTGCAGTTTAATGAAACAGGAGGGCAATGCAACAGCATCCTGGGAAGAAAAGGGGCAGCCAACTCCCCCTCCATCTCCTGCTGCATCGCTGGGCTTTGTGTCAGCCTTTTGACGGTTCCCAGGACCATCCAAAATTAAGCCATTTAACAATTAAACTCTCTAACCCATCTGAAAGCTAACTAGTCAAAACAAAACAAAAGAGACTTTTTTTTGAAAACAAAACAAAACACGTTACTGAATTGGCTCATGAAAAAAAAAATAATTCACATCAGACTAGGCAAAAGGGAGGGTAAGAGATGAGGGGGGAGAAAAAGACCATGCCTTTCTGATGGCAGGAAGCCAACAGATCAGCTCAGATGTCTGTGAAACGGCAACCTAAATTATATATAGAGGTTCCTAAAATAGTTCTCTAGAGCAACGGTTGGCCCAAGTTGCTATAATCCTAAGCACAGAAAAATAATCTTTTTTAATCATTTGAAAATGGCCGGATGAGGGAAATTTAAATCTTACTTTTCCAGTTTCCAACTTCTAACCTGTTTTTCAAAAGGGAATGACAGGGCTAGACAGAAGCTGGTTTCCCAGGCATTATTCCACGGTCAGGAATGCCACAAATATTAACCGAAAGCCTGCATCAATCTTCCCACCCCGAGCACCCGGATCGGGGCAGAGATGGCCCTTCAGCTGACATTTATTTATCCCACACAGAATTTGAAGTTAAACTTCAGCTGAATGAGAACGCGTGCAAGCTGCCACCTGCGTTTATTCCATCAGGATTACCATTCTTTGTTTTATTTTGGGGGAAAAAAAACAAAGTCAGATTGGGACTTCAATGCTGCAGCATGTACAGACTTCAGGAGGTGAGATACTTGTGTTTGAAACTGCATTTCTTTGTCGGGTTTTTTTTTTTGTGGGGCTTTTTATTTCTGAGGCCATCACAGCTGTTTCACAGACTCTACAGCAGGTCTCGATGTTAGATGCGCTTTACATTTTGTAAAAGAACTTTAATTTTGCTATTCAGATCTTTCCCCCCTAAATTGATCCCTACTCTTCATAAACTCCCTTTTCAGCCTTTGTACTTTCTCCCAGTTACACAGGCCCCTCGGCTGTTGTCTAGGAAACGCATCTTGTGTTCTCCCGAGCATCCCGGCACCCTTAATGAAAGAAATCCCTTTGCATCTCTGGGTCACATCATGTTAATTCAGCAACTCTGCGTGAGAGCCAAGTGACTGATTTAGTGTGCAACCTGCAATGCAAAAATGCTCTTTACGAGGCTACCCGAGTTGAAGGAGCTACCAGAAGGAACCCCACCAGCCCTAACAGCGGTTGGCCATACAGGGAAATTGCACTTAGTCAAAGAATCACACATATTCAGAGAATCACATCTTCTTCTACTTACCAAGGACAACAGCAAAATATTCAGCAGCTGGAATGGGAGCAGGAAAAGGCCCAGAGCAGGGATTTTCTCAAGACAAGCTCCACACATCCCCTTCAGACCACTACGTAGCATAAGTCTGTATAAGAAATCAGAAGATTTTTGATAAAAAATAATTTAAAAATCCAAGCACAGACACCTCGGCACTTAAATTTAATGCTTTTTCACCTTGAAGATAGGGCAAAGCTCTACCCAATTCATCTTTTCTCCTTTTGAGCAGAGGATTAGGTAGATTCATGGAGTAACACAGGTAAGACAAAGCAAGGGTAGAAAGTGGGCAGACAGGATCGTTGTCTGGAACTCTAGGGCAAGTTTAGGCAGACTAGAGCCCAGCTTCATATTTTATTTTTTTTTATTAAACAGAAATGATGCTTCCAAGGTCAGACTGCCAGAGAAGGATGGTTCTTAAGGCATAATGTCCTTGGAGCAGGTTTAACCCAGCTACATCACCACCAGCTCTATGAGTTGTATTGTCACACCATGGGGTCCAGTTGGCCAAGTGGATCTAGCTGTCTTTCAGCCTGGGTATTTTACAGACCAGTGGAGGCTATGACTGGCTGAAATTCTTCTCTGGTTTAATTAGGAGGCTTTGAAGTCCTGTAAGAGCATAATTTTCTCTGGGCAAGATGGGAAATCAATTTGAGAGTAAACCTACAAAAATTCACCCCCGGATCGTGAGTTGTAGAAAACTGCTCAATATCAGCATTAACTTCAGCAAAACTATGTATCACTTCATGGCTGAGAAAGATTATTTGCTAACAGCCTGGATGGAAAAAGACTGCTATAAAACAAAATTATCTGTAGGAAAAGTGGGCTGATGCCCACCTGAGTTAAGGCATTCTCCAAAATACAGCCACAGAGCTACTCCCAGCTGTTGTACTTTCAAAACCCTGTGATAATTGAGATTCTGGTGATACAAAGATGATAAAAAGACTTCAAAACCAGTTGAGACAGGAAGGTATTTAGGTCTCCTTATTCAATTTTTGTTACTGTCACAAGAAAACAAAAATACAAATCGCTTTTTTTTTTTTAATTAAAAACCATATGGCTGTATCAAGACTGCTCAGCTAATCTTGGTAGCAGTGAGCTGAGAGTGGAAATGCTTTGTGATCCTTACGATAAATGGGATATGTGATATTGCATCAAGGAGACAGAGAAGCACAGGCTGGACATTGGCAAGGATGCTCTGTGGGAACTAAATGGGGCCAGATCCCCACAGATTGTGTAAAGGCTAAAGATCATTTTCGCCCACTGCCAAGAAGACAACAGATACCTGAAAAATGTGGCAATAGAGAGCAGGAATGGATTCCAAATAACTCCCTTTTGTACAAATACAATATTTGTTCTCTGTACCTTCTGATATCTTCTCCACAATTTTTTAAATGACACACCATACTTTTGGTCCTTTGCTCTAGGGAAAGCAAGCCTGCATTAAAATGATGATAAAAAAAAAAAAAGCCATAATCCTGGTGATTTATAGTCTCAAACTGCAGCTTGTAAATGATCCACTCTCCCCAGAATATTAAAGCTATTTGCCATTCAAACCCAGATCCGATTTTTGCGGAGGGCCTCTCACATTAATTGAAGGTCAGATCAATATCACTATTTGTAAGGTGTTTGGAATACATGCCAGGAGACATTTCCATATTAAAATTCAACAAGACATTACACCAACAAACTCATTCTTGCCTGAGGTTAACTTTAAACAGGAAAGAGATATTTCAACTCGTTAATCTCATTCTCCTCCATATTAGCTTGTCATGTCATTGGGCATGGCTTCCGCCTTTGCAAATTTAATTCATGTCAAAGCTTGCCATTTTCATCGCTTGCTGTCACTACGTTAGGATTCTTGTTTTCTTTCTCTCAGGACTGCTGCTTTCTGAAACCCCCAGCTGAAGAGAGGCGAGTGATTTTGGCTGATTTTCTCCAAACACCACTTTGCAAACCGGTCCCCGCCCGCGATGCGATGGAGATTGGGCCACACCATCACACTTACTACAGGCAATGACCTCTCCCCCCAGATTTTCTGGCTGTAGATTTGCAACAGAAATCAAGATCTTCAAGAAAAAAAGAAAAAAAAAAAAAAAGAGTTGCAGTAATTGCTAATCAATGAACTGGGACCTAAATCCTGCCGTCACCTTGCTGTTCATTGCAGTCAGACGTGTGTCTCTCAGCTGTCAGCATCTGGTGGGTCAACAAGCTCTCCAGGGCTGGGAGACAGCCCGGGTGACCTCTGGGGTGATTCGTACTTCTATTAGCAAGAAAAGTGCACCGCAAATGGAATCAGAGATGTGAACGCTGTCTACTATAACCCTTTAAATGTGTCAAAAGTATTTTCCACTTCTCTCCTCGGACATGAGTGCACCATCGGGAAGCCCGGGTAACGAGATCTGCAGGCTTTGCTTCTTACATAAAATGCTCATTGGTATTTTATGTTATTAACCTTTGCAGTAACAAAATCACCAGGTCCTTTTCCTCTTTCATTAAAAGCTTTCCAGATAGAAAAAAGGGTCAGCTCATCCCAAGTACAGTGCCCCCAGTGACCTCAAGAAGCTTTCTACAAAGGTGATTTGCTTTCATCATTATATATTTTTCTCTCTTCCCTCCCTCTTCTGCACACATGAGGTAAAGCAGATGTCATTTGCTTTTTGAAGCTGAGCGTGCGCAATTAAAATTACCAATAATCATTTTGATCAAAGGCTAACAATTAGTTTCAGGATTTTCCATTTCCCTTCTATTTACCTAAGTGCTACCCAAGTGGTCAAAAATTTTGCCTCTCCAAAATGCTACTGCTTTTAAAAATTGATTTTCTTGTTTAAAAAAAATGTGCCTATGACTCTGAGCTCTCTAAGAGCTTAAAGATTCTCAGAATATCAGCAAAGTCCAAATACCAAGTTTACTAGTTTTGTAGCTTATAGTTCCAAGAAAATAGAAAAAGGCCCCAAAAGAAAGCTTCAAAATTCTGCTTGTATTTTAAGAGCAAACATCAAGACCTGTGACATGACTGATGACACATTTCAGCTGAGTTCCCTTACCACTTTCAGAAACAGCAAAGCATCGCCGATGTGAAATGCAGAATTGAAAGGTTCTGTTACAGGAAACTGAAGTCTCAGAGTTCACTCTTAAAAACTAGATGTCAAATATTCAGAGGATTTAATAAATTATGTCCACAGAAGCAACTGCAGTTAGGCCAGTTTATATGTATGGAAGTCAGCAACCTTCACATGAGTGAGTATTTTCCACTACAAGTTATTCCTATGAAAAGATGGTGTTTCCCCTTGGAAAAAATAAACACATGAGGGGGAATATCACCTTATTCTTGCATTGGGTAGACTTTCTCTCCTTTAGAAGAAATTACATTTAAATGATGGTGGCAAAGCTTTGTTTGTTAAAGGGAGTACAGGAGAAGGGGTTGCTTTGAAGTGACATGTTATTTATCATGTTTCCAGGAAAGCGATTTTGAGAAATGTTAATCAAAGCTTATCATTATGCAGCTCTTGCCAAGTTAAAAAGAAGCAACCGTGAAGTTCAGAAAAACCTGGAGAATTTTGAAGTACACAGCAGACAGCTCCTTGAACAGTCAGGTAATAAGTCCTGGAAGCAGAAGAGTTCTGAGCTGAACCTCATACGTTATACGAGGACACCATATAATATCTAGCACAACATCACTCTGAAAAAATATCAGTCCACAAAGGACAGGGCAACATTTGATAGAAAACCATCCAAATCTTTGTGGTTAGGATTCAGAGGCACCAATGCCTTCCAAAGTTTTATAGAAACATTTAGAAGAAGATTGAAGTTGTGAAGAAGTTTTTAGGGAGCCGCTCCACAGGGTGGGGAAAAACCACCCCCAAAACAACAATAACATTGAATTGGCTTGAAAGAGAAGCTGATCAGAAGCAGTAATCAACCATTTAATAGGGAAAAAGAGGAAACAAAACTATGAAACAGGTCTTGAACGTGAAGACACAAGAACACAGGCTATGAAAATGATCTTACGGAGCACCTTTTGAAAAGATACCAGACTGCATTAGCAAAGGTCAAATGAAAGGGTGTGGCATTAAGCAAAATATAAGCTTAGAATTTTAAGAATTTTACATTGCAAATACACTGGGAAAAAACTATAATCATACCTTCAAAAAACAAAGATACAGCATCTGCAACTGAACACGGCTCACTGTTAAAGACAAAGAAGACTCTTTGCCCAAACCATCCAAATGTAGCTGAGGATTCTTCTTTGGGAAGAGGAGTAGTTCCCGGCCCTTTACCGTATGCTCCCCACTGACAGCTCTGACCAGCAGCAAAAGGCCCACTCCTAACACAGACCAGTTTACGTCTTCAAAACTAGAAAAAAATGGTGAAGAACAGTCATTTTTGTTAGTATTTCTGTTGCAAGGCACCATTTCCACACCAGCCACAAATTGGGACCACCATCACACTTCCTTCACATCAGTTTGTGTGCAGGGAAGATATGACACGCTCGTGGCCCGTCCAGAGCAAGCTGTTGTTTCCTTCCACCTTGACAGTTTATAACAGCAATTCTCACTTTCTGCTCCAAAGACACAAATGTTTTCATGATTTAAGATAAATTCTAGCTAGACAGTCTTGATACATTTACCTTGAAGTAAAATAGAGAAGTAAATTCACTTGGTTAGAGTCTACCTGCTCTTTAGAAAACTGTGATTGGGTCACCATCACGGCCTGAATCGAGTAGATTATCTTTAGCCGTATAAAGAGTTATTTGTAGCCTTTGACTTGCTGTCTCACATTTCTGAGAATAGAGTGTTCTACCTTTGGAGAGCCTCATCTGCAAGCTGACATCATTTAGAGAAACAATAGAATCTATTAAAAATACCAACAGCTCTGACCTTTAAGTTCCATTTGCAGAAGACCATCTTTCTTCTTTCTCTGTGAAGCTCATCTGCTCTCAAGATTAAAAATTTCTGGACTACAGCTGCCCATGAGGTCTGCTTGATATGATATGGTGAAGTCATGATTTATCATGAACCTCAAGATACATTAGTTCCATAGGGAGGCTTCTTCCAAGTCCTAACTTCTAAAGCTGAGAGGAAATTTGGTTGGTTTGCTTTTTACAGAAGATATTTATGGCCTGTATGGCTGTAGGGAACAAAACCTGAGTGAATATTAAGCATGAAAACCCCACTACATTTGAAAACTGAAACACAAAACCATTAACTAGATGACTTCTGAATGTTTGGCACCGATGATATTACACAGACATGATCTGTAGAAGTTTTTTCAAATTTAGGATACTTATCATCTGCCATACTGGTTTTCTACACCAGATTAAAGAGTAAGGCATGCAGGGGTATGACCGAGTCTTAACGTTAACACCTCCATGGATTAACTCCAAAGTTAACTTCAAGATTAACTTTAATCTTGAAGTGAAATGGTAACCAAAGAGTAGGTGGGAACATCAGGGGAGTGTTCGGAGAAAACCTTGAACTATTTTCTTGCTTATGGGTTTTCCCTTCTCTCTGATCCAACCACTACAGTGTTCTGTCCAACCACATACAGAAAAGCAGCACTTACATGGAAGCTACAGCAATTTCCTCCCAGAGAAGCAGAGGTTTGCCAAGCGACACAAGCAGCTTAATAGTTTTTACTTATTTTTATCCGTATTTGCTCTGAGCACATAATTAATTCTATTTTCAAAATGCATGTTAATTTTGAATAAGATTCCACATGCAGATTGTTAGGGGGGTATTCAGAGTGTAATCACGCTCTTCCACACGGAGAAAGGAGTCAGCTGCGGGATGAGGATTCCTATTGTAGCCACTGAGAGCTCACGTCCCAGCCCCAGCTGTGCCAGGAGCTAGAGATGCCAACCAAGGACTGAAGAGGATTTTGTTGTGGAGAAGGAGAGGAGGAGACCTGGGGAAGGGAGGGAAGACGAAAAGCCCAAAGAACTCTTTCAGTTACTTGCAAATGCCGTAAACATGTATCTCCCTTGCCATTGACAAAAAAATAGACACTATAAAACTTTTTTTTTTTTTTTCCAGCTGTAAGAATATACTGAAAGGATATATTAAAAAACCTGAAAACCTGAAGATCCTTTATTTTTTAATATTGAAACAGGGACGAGTAGATTATTAGCAAATTGAATAAAATTTTGCTTTGATACTACGGGGGATTGGACATGTAATTTGGTTCCAGAGACCTGAGTATCTAGGTTTATGCTCTTGAACATCACACCTACAAGAGGTCAAGATTAAAATGTAAAGTGAAGATGCTTACGCAGGCGATAAGGCCAGTTAACGGTGCTATTCCTTTAGGCGAGGTGATTTATTTTCAACTTAAGCAGCAAGAAATCATGTAAGCTTAGACCAAGATAATAAATTTAAATTCCATTCAGAGGCTGAGAAATTTGCAATAATGTACATTTGCTTGAGAAAACACAGATACTGGCAATTTGAACTCACTGCTGGTCAAATGTGGGAACGAAGGTAGGATCAATCTCTTGTAGTTATGAGATACCTTTGAAGAGTCCTTCCCTTATCCATCTTTCCATCAAGACATCATTTGGATAAGGAACTGAGATCCCTCTGAGCTAGAACTCACAGCAATGAGGAGATTCTTTAAAACATCCCCTAGATTCATTCTCAGAAGACCATAAGTCCAGCTCATACCTTTTCCACATCTCTGGAAAGAGGATATTGTGTTTACTGACAAGAACTTGACAGGTTTGATTTAAATCATAAACCACACATCAAGCCCAACATCACATCAATTCAAAGCCTAGAATCCAGTCTAGCATCAGGAATCCCATTTTCCTGCTGCCTGAAACAGCAGAATCTTCACAGCTGACTCTAATCTTCACATGGAACATTATGAAAAAATTTGTCATCCAGGAAGATTATTTTTTTGAAAAAGAAACTGTGAAACAGTTCTGGTTTCATTTTAAAATTGCTTAGCTAGAAAACTCAGAAGGAATGAAACCTTTTTCGTAATAAAATTAAAATACAAATTAGTAATTATTATTTTATCATTAACAGATAAACTAGTCACTATGAAATTAACGTAAGCCACAGCAGCCTTACATGGATAATTACACTTTTATTAATCCATTAAACCCAGAGTATTTCAATAACATTTCCAAGGGGTTATTATTTACTCTGTAATCATTAGCTTGTCTTAGCATAGCAAAAGTAATATATATCGAAAAATATAGCATATATAGCAAAAGTAAATGAAATATCAGTTAACTGCTTAGGAAGAGGGTGAAGAAAGCTATAATGCATCCTATAAATTAACCTGTTATGGGTAAGTTCAGAGTACCACAGCTTGTTGAAGCTCCTTACTGATGGGGAGCAGTGGGCACAGGAAGACTAAAGTCTCCTGCCAAACAACTGCAGGATACCAAGGAAAGATCCATAGAAGCTCTGCTGGAAGCACTGGTACCCGCTTGCACATTGGTACCCTCCTAAATCCGCTATATCCCCTTAGAAGAACTCCATGTACCACTTCACTGCATAAAATAAGCCTTCTCTGGTACCTAAATCTTGCATTATGTTTGAGTTTGAAAGAATCACTTGTGTATATTGCAGACTTCCCATCGCTTAGCAGGGACCTCGTCAACTCCCAATGCTTCAGTGACCATCTATTACCAATATTACATTTAATACCATTATTATTATCTCTCAAGCTCCTTTTTTAGTTCTGCTTTGGCTTGGTAGGAGGACAGAAGGTATCAATTAAGCAGGCTGTCCAAGGCTCTCCTAAAGTCAGGATGCAAGACCTGGGCATTCTCTAATGGACATTTTTATTTGTTTATAAGATCTAACTTTGTAACAAAAAGCTTCTTTTGTAAGTGCAGGTGGTCAAAATTACCTTAATCTTCATTGTACTTGGAGCCAAAACTATAATCCCTTTCTGCATACGATCGCCAATCCCAGGATGCATCGTGGTTCCTCCAGAGAGGACGTTATTAGCATAAAGATCCTTACGGATGTCGATATCGCATTCCATAATACTGCTGCGAGTGGTTCCATGGACACCTGCAGATTCCATCCCTGAGTGGAAAAAAAGTTTCATCATGTTAGTTCTCTTTGTCCCTTCCTCTTTATTCCTGTTAAAATGAAAGGAAGACTCACTAGTCCAAGCTCTCTGCCTTAAAACTCCAAAGAGAAAAAAAAAAAGCTATGTGATGCTTAGGAGAGGAAGGAGAAGGATAGGACATACTCCTCACCTTCTTCGTCATCTCAGCGTATGAATTCTACAAGCAAAATACGCTTGGGAAGAAGAAAGATCCCCATGATGATTTCATACTGGAGTTTTTACTTCAAGTTAAAAAAAAAAATAAAAATTTATCATTATTTAAGGAAAAAATTAAAATGAGTTGTTACTGCAATAGTTTGCCATTTTTCTATTCTTTTACGATGCTGTTAGCTACAAATAGAAGCCCACTTGGCATTTCATTGAGCTATCTGGCTTTTGAGGTGTTGGTTTAATTTGAAATACCAGTACAGTAAAGTTGACTTATAGTACTATTTTTCGCTAAAGGAAAGGAACAGACCGGATACAGACCTGGGAATACGGTTTGAACTTTAAGTACTAGACTTTTTAACCAGCTTAACACACGTACTTTGGCAAAGCTCTGTGATCCAGGAAATCCTGATTTCCATCCCTACATTTCCCATACTGACCACCGTTTAGCACCAGCTGTGATCCCCGATACGCTTCTGGCAGCCAAATCACTCCATCTACTACAAATGGAGTTTAAACAGAGAATATTCGAACATCGCTCGTGCTGATGTTCAAATGCAGAACTCAAGAGCTTGAATAGTTTCATTTCTACACACAAACGTAGCTCACTTCACCGTTTAGTTTAATGGAAATCCTGCCAAATTTGCTCAGTCCTCAAGTGTGGAATTTAAGTGGGAAGTGGGAAATCCGGGAGGGCAGCATTAGTTAACCACATCAAGTGTCAGTCATCCATGGGACAGAATGGGAATTTTAACACTACAGGTAAAACTACTGGAAAATAATGCACGAATTGATTTTGTATGATTAAATTCCAGATTATTGCAATAAAACAATAAGCAGAAGCAGCATCTACATTTAAAATCCACATAAGCAGCACTGTGCAGTTATATATCAACCCGTTAAGATAAAAAGCATGATTTTTCTGACAGTACTCTAAGACATCGCTTTAGAAACTCTACTGCATTTATAAGAGGTTGAAATCATCTTAGAATTCAGGTATTTCTAAACTGACAGGCATCTTTGTGTCCAGCAGCAGTAGGAGCAGTTTTCATAGCTTCTAAAGAACTGATTAATTCAATAGAAGCTGCATGTTTCTAAGGACATTTGAGGTTAAATAGCTCCCTTCCTACAGCTGAAGGCTGTCTGTACTTCCTAAGAAATTCTTCTTCTCATTTTCTGTCAAGTCCCTAGAAAGAAAAAGTCCTGTCCCACCTAAGGGTGGATGGAAGAGAGTTTCTGGGCATCGGAACTGTTCATTCCCAATGGTGATGACTCATCTGTCAGGAGGCTCATAGCTCTTTTCAAGAGAAGAGGAGGAAGCAGCAGTTGCCATTTCATTTTCAAAATTCAATGCCATATAACAAAGCTTCTCCTTGACGTCTCTCACAATCTCCCGTTCTGCTGCAGACAGTCAAAAAAAGTTTTTAATCAATGTAGAGTATGACAGCAAGGAGATAGATTTGTTCATAGATATATTGTAAAGTACTTGCACAGCATGGTGGGAAGCATTTAGTCTCCATATGGCTGTCAGTTCTTCTTAATACACAGCTGGGGCATCATCATCATCAACATACATCTGTGCGTGTGCGTGTGCATATAGATCCATGCAAGAAAGATGGGTGGAAAATACGACTCACAGAAAGACTCACCAGTCCTTCTTCTGGAAGTGTACAGAGACAGCACCGCCTCAATCGCTGCTTACATGGCTGGCACACTGAATGTCTCAAACCTAATCTGGACTGAAGAATTTGAATATTTCTAGGATCTACACTTAAGAGTATCTGAAGAGACAGTAAATTTAAAATTTGTTTAATGAACGTTGCCAGTTACCACTCCTGAGTCCCTCCTGAACTGTGGTTCTTCTGTGAACAGCATGCTATGTTTTCTTTGGGATTTCATAAAAAAAATCATGGAAGTCAGTGGATATCTTTCCATTAACCTCAGCCTTGGGCAGATTGTTACTGATAACATTAATTGAAGATGATACCTTGGGATAACTTTTTTTACCCTAATGACAGAACTGCAAGAATGCAGCAATCAGAAATATTCCTTTTTTTTTTTTAATATATAAATACACAGATACAGATAAGAGATTTATAGAAGACACAGCTGGAAGAAGCCATGAGGAATAATCTGTTTATTCCCATCTCCAGGAAGAATCAGCCCTTTCATAACCCACAGGTTCTGTCTCAGAAATTGTTCTGCTGGAGCATCCATTCCTCTGGCAAACAAATCTAGTGCTACACTATACTTACTATTATCAGGGTTTCTTGGTCTCTAGCTAAAACCTCATGTGGTCTGGTTTAAATGCATTACATCTCAGTCTGCCCCCCCAGGAAACACAACAGTTTATCTTTTGTCTTTATGGTGACCTTAGCCATATTCTCTTGTCTCATCCCCCACCTCCTCCACTCTAACAAGCTCTGGTTCTTTCCATCTCCTCTGTCAGACACACCACAGTTTTATCCGAGCAGATGGAATAACATTTATTTCCAGCTGGACTTCCAGCGGAGTTCTGCTGAGGAAAACACTCTGGACAACCCGATGTGCTTTATCCTTTCTTAAACCCACATCCCCCTGCCCTGTACCCCATCACCGGTGGTGCTGCTGGCACCATCAAAGAATCCTTCAGCTTGGAAAAGACTCTGCAGATTCAGTCCAACCATAAAGCTAATACTGCCGAGTCCACCACTAAGCCCCACATCTACGTGTCTTTTAAATACCCCCAGGGATGGCAACTCAACCATCACCATTGTACCCATCAGAGCCACTGACATCAGGGGGTTAAACTGAAACTTTGGCTTTCATAAGCTAATACCTTTGCCAATAAACTCTACTTTTAATTAAAAGTATGCTTCCAATTAAAAAATACACAAATTAGCAATATTTCATAGTTAATTAACGTAATGAATTTAACGCAATCAGTAATAAACAATAAGCTTTTAAACAATCTCAAAGCAGGATTTATCATTACAGTATAATGACAGAGAAACAGTCCTAGACATGTCTACTGTATGAACCACACCTTCTGGTTGTTATAAACCAGGTTTTTCTTATGGTCTGTTGATGTTTATTATCTCCCAGTTGTATTATCTCCCAGTAACGCGTGCTGTCAAGCTCACTACTTAATTAGTTTATTTACACTGTTGCTAAATTGATGCATAATCTTCCTATTAAATATATGCCAAAAGTGGGCACAAAGGGAAGTGCAGAGCCACGTCGAATTTTCCCAGGTGATTTTAAACCTATATCTGTATTTAAATCACGCTTCTGGTTACATCACCAGCTAAATTTATGACTTTTGGACTTTTGGCCCGAAGTTTGCTCTAAAACATACAAACCTCAGAGGTCAACTTTTGGTTCTGAGCTGACCTTGGTACATCAGACTGGGTATGTCACAGGCAAAAATGTTTAGCAAAACATCGTTTAAGTTTACTTCAGATAACTCATTTTCCCAAGCCAGCAAAGACTCCAGCCTTTGAACACACTCCCACCCAATCCCTGAAGAGGTGCTCCAGTTAGGAGTTCCACAAAGTCATCTGCTTGATGGCCTTCAAACATCTTCACTCAAATCTTTTTAAAAAAAAACTAATTGTGATATGGTAACTAGCATATCAGGACAAGAGAAAAGGGGCACAAACTTGAACATAAGAAGTTCCACCTAAACATGAGGAAGACCTTCTTTCCTTTGAGAGAAAAGCCCTTTGAGCCCCGGAACAGGCTGTCCAGAGAGATGGTGGAGACTCCATCTCTGGAGACATTCAAACTCCGCCTGGTCACGTTCCTGTGCAACCTGCTCTGGGTGGACCTGTTCTGGCAGGGGGTTGGACTAGATCTCCAGAGGTCCCTTCCAAGCCCATATGTGATTCTGGGATTTTTGTCTGATGCAAAAGAATTGATAAAATGACAGTCTTCATGGTAGAAAGCAGGAGCTGGTACAGCACGAGCTGAAGAGGTGGGCTACTGCATGTTGAGCACTCTTGGTGGCCAGAGGTAGGCACATGAAAGACATCATTGATCCAAAACTCACACAGAAGTGTGATTCAGCTGGTACATGACCAGCGTTACAGCGCTTGCAAACCTCAGATTTAAATACATCAATAACTCATAACTCCATCCAAAAGACTACGTGAATCCTGAGTTGACATTATCTACACCCCAAAACTCAGAGTGCTTGGGGTATAGTGAGAAGCTACCTTAGCCTCCAACTTCTCCACTTCCAGAACTGAGCACAGAGTCTTGTGAACAAAGAAAATGCCTTCCAGCTTTCAGAGGCTAGTTCCATATATCTCACTGCCACAAATAAATATGAAACATCTTAGGTCCATCCAGAGAACTGGTGTCGTGTTCCAGTAGAACACAGAGAAGAGCAGCAGCCACTCTTGCTGTCTCACCATGCTTCACCATCATGCTAACCCACACAAACCATAAGGGATTATCTCCCAGATTAAGAAGAAAGGTGAATACCCAGGACTATTTATATTTTTAGCTGCTTCCACGCAAAAACGATCTGTGGCACAGCATCCAGACAATTGCCTGAATCATTTTTTCATGGTTGGCCTTGGGATTGAAGGGGACCTCACTCAGCAGGACAGGGTGTTCCTCTGGCGTGACCCGGAGCTCATTATAGAAAGAATGATGCCAAATCTAAAAATGAAAATCACTTTAGAAAAGCATTCTGAAAATCATTTGTTCTGTTCACAGAACTACAGAGAGCTTCTCAAATACAGTCCAATTGCTTTTTTTTTTAAAAGATATATTAAAATAGACAGAAAGCATGCGAGAAATAATCTGCCAAGTTCAACTCTATTTTAGAGCCAAAACCATTGGGTTGCTACTGTATATAACAATGGAATATAACTTGCACAAAGGAGTCCTTCCACTTAGATTCCCTGAATGGAGCAGAAACACCCCTTTTGAAGCGGGGGCACCGCCAAGTTCCCTCCCCCAGAAGCTGAACCAAGCACCGAGTTGTTTGACCTGGAAAGACTTCTCCACATCAAGCTGCTTGGAGACTGCTTTGGCTGCAAGTCATCGCCCAGAGACTCTTTAGGAATCCACAGAAGCAGAAGGTCTTTTATGCCCCGGATATTTCACCCAGTAAATCCCGAATCAAACCCTTCACTTAGGACAGAGTAGCTAAATTTCTTAGTCACAGTCCATAAAGTGCTGTCATATTTTTTCCCGTGTCGGAAGCTGCCACCTGGATCAAAAGAGGTTCACTTTGATTGCCCGAGGACTATAGCTGTCTACTGAAGGGATTTTTTTTTTTGATGCCAGCTCAGACTGTTCAGTAACACGATGGAATATTTCTTATCTTCTTGTTCAACTCTTTCCTACTCTTACTCCTTTTTTTTTTTACCATTTTTTATCATATTCCAGCTTTGCCTGATCCCCCAGGTTCACTTCTGAGAACAAAACAATAGGATATTTATTGGATAATTTTATTTCATTAATGTTATAGAAATAAGTGCTATTATGCTCCAAAATGTGGAAAAGTAGAAAAAAGATCTTATCTAAATCTGAAGAACCCAAAAAGTCAATAGATGTTCACAGCTGGAATTATTAAGATAACTGTCAGCCCTAAAAAAAAAAAAAATTCAATTCCATCTCAGTCCCCTAAAAAAAAAAAAAAATTATCAGATGTTTCTGGAACTGGGGTTTGGGATGCCAGGCCATCTTCCATTTGAAGGTTTAGAATACAAATACAGGGAGGAGTTGAATAGAAGAGACAGTAATCGTGTAAAAGTTAAAAATATAAATCAGATATAAGAAGGCTGCCATTTCAGACAGGAAAGAACTAAGGGATAAGAAGGAAACCTCCGTGCTTCCACAAATTAACAAAGTACCAGCAATTCCAACAGCGAGGAACGAACCTGGACTCATAAAGCAGGACCCGGCCCAAACCTTGCAGGGTTCTTCCTTGAAACCAGGCATGATTTGGCAGGGAAAACTATTAGATTCCACCTAATGATAACCATAATGTTAATGGGTAATTATATTTCTACAAGAAACAAATACAGTTCAGTGTTGGGTTTTATAGGTCACGAGAACTGGATGCGAGCAGCGAGCACAGCAGCAAAGAGGAATTACTGAGGAAGAATTATTCCAACACTTACATTAAACATTTACTGAAGCACAGGAGAAGAAGAATGCATCGTTTCATCACCTACACGCTCTCCTCCCCATTCACACGAGTATCTGTGTGTCCTGCAGCATCCTCACCCTCTCCCGCACAAATGCACACTCAGCCTCATCCTGGGGCTTGGAATTTTCTTGTGGATTCTTTTTTGTAACGTCGAGCACTGCATTATTGTGCTTTTCGGCCCGTTTTTGGCACAGTTCCCCAGAAATTCCCTTGTTTCTTCTACACTGTGAGGCTTTTAGTAGTGTTATCTCCAAGCACTGGAAGGGAATTTGTGGTTCGGACCAGAATCACGCAACTGGTTTAAAAAAAATCTTGGGGTGGGGGGGAATATACACACATATGTATATTGACATACTTATATATATAAATATATATATACATATATATATACACACTTACATTCCCTTAGGACCAGAACTTTAGGATTTTTTTTTTTTTTTCCTATTTGTTGCTCATTTCCTTGCAAGCAGCCTCCACTTTCAGTCCCACTCTGCCCTGGGGCTCAGCAAGAAGTCTGTACAGCTCAGTGCTGGGGTATCTCGTCCAGCTCTGCATGTTGCCAGCTGTCTGTCAGAAGAAGAGAAGTTTGGGCCAGGGACCCACTTTCCTTCATCCATTGAAGTGACAAAGAGAAGAAGAGCTCAAACCACAAGAACCCATGGAGTATCTGACTATTATTTGAACTACTGCATTGCATGAAGCCTCCACCACATGATACCCAAAAAAAACCAATTAATCAATCTAGCCATAAGGTTGCACTTACAGTGAAGCACATCCCACCTTTTCTACCTTCTCTAATTCCTTTTCCTAACTAAATTTTAGACAGTCTGCTCTAGCATTCAGCCTTATCCAGAGAAAAAACACATACCAGTATGTCTTATACTCAGGACAATTTCCAGATGACCAGTTGCTGAGGGAAGAAAACAAAATAGCGAACCCCACATTTATTTTAATTATTATTTTTTTTCCTACAGGGAAGAATAATTTCTCACTAAATGCAGACAGCAGGAAAATTATCAGGAAGAACATGCCTGGATGTATGAGGTAGACTTTCCACTCTGCAGAAACGAGCAAAGTGTCCTCTCAGGAAGCAGTAAAATAATGAAATGCAAATCCTGTGCTTCCACCTAGAGGAGTAGGTGGGCAATTTATTTCCAAATATGAACTGGGGAACTCCTGTTGCTCCTTTGGAGTTTGTGGTATCAGGGAGTGGAGCGATAGCATGAGGGGTACAGTTTTAAACTGAAAGAGGGGAGATTTAGGAATCAGATTAGGAAGAAATTCTTTAATCTGGGGGTGGTGAGACACTGGAACAGGTTGCCCCGAGAAGCTGTGGCTGCCCCATCCCTGGAGGGGTTTAAGGCCAGGCTGGATGGGGCTTTGGGCAACCTGGTCTGGTGGGAGGTGTCCCTGCCCAGGGCAGGGGGTTGGAACGAGATGATCTTGAAGGTGCCTTCCAACCCAAACCATTCTATGAGCTGGAACACGCTGCAATTAGCACTTTGAGTTCATGAATATGACATAATAATTTTATTATAGATATATTATAATTTTACACACATCTTTTCAGCAAGTGGGACAACCGAAAAACATCAGCCCCTTGTCTTTCTCTCAGTGTTATTTCCACAGGAAAACATTACTAGAAGCATTTGTTTGTTGAGTTTCCTTCCCATACCATTCCACCTGGAGACGACAAGGGACTGAACTGCACTCCTGTCCCTAAAGAAGGGGTTCAATACTCCCATGTACACACTCAGATGCTTCCTGAAGAGACCAGGAGCTATCAGAGATATTTAGCAGAGTGAGAGTGCTGTTAGGGTTCCTCCTACCTCTCCAGGTTTGCCACAAGCACACCTCATCGCCTGTGCCAGCTCTGGGATGTCCTTCAGGAGGCATGGCACAGAGAGGCCACTGCACCGGCCACATGCCAAGAAAGTCATGCTTGATAGGGACTAAAGATGCCTTCCTTCCATCCAGACACTGGAAGCTAACTGGAATTGGCAACAGAAAAACATGCTTCCAGGGGAAAAAAAAAATAATCCCACTCTCAAAGAATTAGTAGAGGGATAGGAAGTCCCAATCTGTCTTTTCCTCTTTAATTGACAGTGAGAATGTCACATGCAATACAAGATGTGGCCATCACTCATCTTGTCCCTCATGTGGGCAAGTACTAAGGAGGGAAAAAAATCACCCCTCCACCTGCCTTTTTTTACTCCCAACTTCAGTAATGTATCTTAAATATTTCTGATTCACCTCTGGTGACTCACAACCTGGTTGTTTTTTTTTTCCTTTAGCCACTTTCTATCATTGTGAAATGTTCTGCCTTAGTAGGAACTGCAAGACTGAAAAGAGGACGTACAAAGCATAAAATACTTCTGTAACATTCTGCCAAATCTAATGAGTAATAAGCATTTGGTTTTTAAAAGAATAGTAACCCTAGAAGTGCCAAGACCTGATCAGTTCCTCACGAGCACACTCTGCTATCCTTTTATGCACAGTGCGATTACGATTTCTTCAAGGATTTCCCCTTTTGGTTTGCAAGAAGGTTAATGGCAAATTGTATGTCTTGGATAAGGTGATGCCTCAACAAGATTATCTCAAAAATAAACATCCACCTTTTCTATGTCATCCCAGTTAGTGATGACGCCACGCTCAATGGGGTATTCCAGCATCAGGATCCCTCTTTTACTCTGTGCTTCATCCCCTACAGAGCTGTCCTTCTGACCCATTCCAACCACAATACCCTGAAAAGTACATTATTCTGATCTTAGTGCACTATCTCATGTGTATTAGAGATAGACTATCATTTTGAAGTTAAAACTCCACGTGAATACCTGCTACTGCTGTTCCAGAACATAACCCCAAAATGTGCAAGGAACTTAAAATGTGAATTTATCAGTAACCACCTACTCTGTACTAACATTCCCTGTCAACCCACCAGAAGAGCAAGGCAGCTCCAAAAAGGAAGGACGGTATCTCACACCATGCACCATGGTGCAAACTCATGGTTCTCCACAAGGGCTGGGTCCTTTGTCATTGCACAAAGCAATGAAGGGAAGGAATTATAGATGAAAAAGGTATAATCTCTTCTTGGCTCCCTAGACTTTATGTACTTAGTTGAACTTTATGTCTATGTTCCACTGTTGCCTTTAAACAGTGACATTATTCCTCCTTGCTGCAGGTGAACTAATTTTTCAAAATATGCATTTGGAAAAAACATTGATTTAAATAAAACAAAGATTTTATAAAAAGACCCCTCACTTATTAAATTAAGATTTTATTAAGTTTATCATGTATGCATTAGGAAGCCTATCATGATTGCCTCAAATAATGTAACAACATATGAGGTACAATATTGTTCATCAACTAGCATAAAAATATTTAATTTTTCTTCTGGATATGTTCTAATTCCATGTATTCAACAATACAGCTGCTGAGCTGTGCAAAATTACATGCTCACTCTAATCACTAATAAAAGCCAATGAACAATTTGGGATGGTAAAAAACAGACATGTTTTCAACCGCTAATATTCAACATTTCATGCAGGTGCTCAAAATGCATTTTCCTTAAAATGCTTAGTATTTCATGACTGTCAAACCAGGCACATTTATCTGAACAAAAAAACACAGAGAACTTCAGGGAAGCATTTTTACAGCCCAGAAAATTACAATCTGACTCAGATATGAAGAAAATGAAAAAAAATCTGCATCTTGTATTTTAAAAAGAACTGTTAGGAAACGAATTAAGCAGAAAAACCCTTTCCAAGGTCAAGAAAAGCCAGATTTATCCTTTCTAGACTTGATAAAGTGATGTGCTAGAGACCTACTTTGGAAGTTTTTTGGGCCATACTGTTGCTTAATGTAACTAGAAAAGGAACTTATGTTTGGTTTCCCATGCTAGCAATGTTCTGCCTATCATTTTTCTTTGTATCAATACAGCAAGTATTAATTAATCCAACAAGCTGAGGGGTGGGATAAGATGGAAGGAGGGGTCGATAAGATGCCCTCATATCATTAAAACAGTTGTGCTCTTCTACAGTCAACATTTTATGGCTGAAAGGCACTTTTTCTAAAAGACCAAGAAGTTTAAATTAAAGCTGTGCAGCTCAATCCTCCAGTTCACGAGCCAAACTCCTACAAAGGCTGATTGGAGTTTTGCCTGAATAAATCTGATGCTTTATATTGTCATCTCTAAAATCTCAAAAAAAAACCCAAAACCACCCAAACCAGACAGCAGTTCCACTTTGGTATCAACCAACCTGATGTCAAGGGCATCCAACGATAGATGGAAACACAGCTGTTGGGGCATCATCTCCTGCAAACCCAGCTTTGCAAAGCCCAGAACCATTGTCACACACAAGGGCAGTGGTTTCATCGTCATCGCACACAATGCCTCACAATTTTGGCTGCAAAACAGTAATCTGGAGGGTTGAGGTGGGATGGATGGGATGGGATGGAAGGGAATAGGACAGAAGCAACTCTCCATCATTTAGAGAGAAAACTGCTGTAAAAAGAGTAATTTGGGCAAAGAATAAACCTGAACAGCAAAGTCTATGCTAAAGCCTCGATCTTGCAAAGCATCTTAAGCATCCACATAAATTTCAGCTTGGATAGGTTTTACCAAAAAAAATTAATCAGGACATTCAGCCTTTGTTTCCAAAAGGGACTTCTCTGCTGTAGCCACAGACTGAAGCAAGCATATCCCCACCACTTCCAAGGCCGAATTATCTTCTAGAAATGTCATTTGTTAAAAATGAATTGTTCATATGCACCTACCTGTTAGAATGTCAGATGGTAAATAAGAATCACCAAACAGTCATTACTTCAAAGACCGCGGTTGTGCCCTGGTGGCAGGTTTAAATGTGCCTTTTTCTTAGAAGGTCATCAACAATCTTAAACAGCCAACTAAAAGTAACCCTCACAAAAAGTCTCAGGAAAGCCCTTGCTGTGTGTTTTTAAACGACAGTTCCTCTGTGATGTGAAATGGTCCCTGTGGGACTGATTCCATATTCATAAGTGGTAAATACCTTATCGAAGTGGTTATTCTGGGAAAGAGGACAAGAGGCAGCTGGCACACCCGACCAGGAACAACTCAACTTCAACTTGGCCAACGCGAAGTCCTGAACTCACTGAAATTCATGGCAAAATCCCACCGAGGGGGACTTGATTTCTCCCTGTTTCAGATCCTTTGGTTATTTTTCAGGACTGTGCAATCACCTCTTTAGGCAGTTGAGGAGAAGGAAGGATTTTATTTTTCCTTCTCAGGCAAATTCACTCAGTAAAGCAGGGTATTCCAGCTCTAATACAGGAATGTTTAGCCATCAGTTCTAGTAGCTGGTATTTTTGAACATTCATTCGTGTTGCCACAAATGGTTATTTTCTTCTAAAACTCTCTGGAAAAGGCTTTTAGAATGCAATAAACCAACCATTTCCCAGCAGTACCCAACATTACAGAACTGCACCCAGACTCCACCACCACAAAACAGAAGGAAACCGAGTTCTTAAACACATCAGAAATGAGATCAGATGAGATAACAGAATTTAAGAGCAGAGAATTTTGAAGTAGAGAAATACACCTTGGCTCTAAAGAAAGCTGGATAGAGAGAAGACATTTAATCTCTCACGGTGAGAAATAATATTCCCATTCATTCACAGGCACAGCATTTCATACAGAGCTCGACACGTAAAACTGAGGTCAGTGCAGCCGTACTCAGGGACACAAAATTCCCAGGGAAATCCCAGGGGATCTTTACAAGTTACACTCTGAAGTGCTGGCAGCAACTGGTTCTGCTTTCACTCATGACTGATGAGATTCCAGAGAAGACACTGACACTCCATAATAAAAATCAATCCCTGAATTTTGTTAATCTCCCATTTGAAAAAAAAAAGATCATTCCCGTGCTTTGCTTATAATTGCTTAATTACAAGGTGTATGAACTAAGAGCACTGCTTAAAACTGTCATTGATTGAGTCATGTTAGGTGTCATGAGCTGAATGTATAGGTTTAAAATAATCATTTTCACAAAGCAGCTATTTGGAAATCTTTTCACCAGATGAAGTTTCTCAATAAATTTCCTAAATTTGCCAGATTTCAATTTATTTTTTTTTCCCCTCTAATTCTCAGTGCAAAATTAAATACAATTAACGGAGCACTTCTTTTTGGTCTCTGCGTAAGGCCTGATGCTCAGAGAGCAAACACTATTGACATGTTCTTCCAGACTTCAGGTAGACTAAGGAAGGTTTGATCACACACTACTGATCCTTCCAGTGATGAGGGAGGTCAGCACATTTCCTTGCATCCACGCAGTCAAATCTGAATTACCTTAAGCCAGGAAACCCTCTTGGATTCCTTCAAAGCCTGAGGCAAACAGCATCCAAGTCCAGCAAGTGGGTAAATCTCCAAAAGATCTCAGACCGAGTGAAGCGAAGCATTAAAATCATGAACTGTAATATGAAAAAAAAAAAACCTCTCAGGGCAATACTTACCCAGGAAACAGCGATGATTTGTAAAAGTCTTTTTGTAAATGACACGATCTCATCTTCCATTACATTTATATCAGCTTCTGGAATGAAGTTCACAGAATATCTACACCTGTCAAGCCATTTTTGGAAACTTTTTTTTCTTCCAGTTTTGTGCTTATCGCAGGGATAGCACAAAGACCTGGATAAATTAGGGCAGAATTTCTAACCTCTCTGGCTCCTTTCCCGCTCGCCAACCTGTGACACCTCGTGACAGAGGATTGTTTCCTCCCCTGATGACAAAACCCCCTTGTGCTGGATGAGTAAGATTGGAAGGATTTGTAGGTCCACTGTTGTCATTGCCTTCTGCTTCCTTATAACACAATTAGCTAAGAATAGCTCATTATCATTCTGTTAACGGCCATCTTCAAACTGGAAAGGGAAAAGTCTTACCACGTACAATATTCATGTTTGAACTGTACTTGATGCTCGTTTGCAGGGCACAAAGACTGAAAGCAGCAGATTTATCTCAGGACTTGGGTGACACAACGGCTGAAAACAGGGACTGAATCAGCCACCAGCCATTCAAAGGAGGCGAAAACCAAAACCAGATATCAATTACATAGGAATATATTGGGTTTCTATAGAAATCCAGACCTGTACTAGACTAAGAAATATTAAAGAACCATCAAAAGAAGGAAGTTTACAGGTTTTACCTACAGGGGTAACTATGGCTGGCTGCATTTCCCATTCCAGCTGACAAACACAAGCGATGCAGAAAGTCAGAATGTTTGGTAAACATTAACTCTGCAAATATAAATGCCAACCAGCCCCTCTTTCTAGACCATCACTCAACCATGCAGCAAACCTCACATCCAATAATCTTCTGACCTTAAGCAGGTAATTCCCTTCGCTAACATCTCTTCAAAGACAACGTTGTGTCTGCCCACCAGTAAAACTGATGGAATCCTTCCATTTCCGTTCTCATTAGGTTTTTCTTTTCCCACAATATTTTTAGGATTTTAGTCTTGAAAACAGGAAACCAAATGGCTACTCGTTTCTGTGACTTTATGCCAACTCCCTTAAACTCAGCTTGCTTTGACTGGGCTTTGACTGTAGTTCCATTTCATACAGATGGGAGTCGAAACGCAGACAGAACAAACACCAACGAACAACAATAGAGGCTTCAAAAACAACCTTCCAGCAGCCAGTCTTCACAAATCAGCTGGTTTTGAATCAGAGAAATAGCTGTGGAGTTTCAGAGAAGACTGTAACAAAACATAGATGTATTAATATGCAACCCATAACACTCTATTACGTGTCTACAGAAACGGAATGCAAATCCTCTGCTTCTTAGAGCCTCTTAGTTGAAAATGCACCCTTTATTCATTCGTATCTTGAAGACCAAGTATATAAAATATGTAAGGTCGTGGCTTTATAAGCTTGAATTTCACATGTTGAGCAGCTGAGGATCATTTTGCCCCAAAGATATGCAATAACTAAACCCACCAAGACAAAAAGTGCAAGTGAATGAAAAAAAAAAACCAAACAAAACAAAAATCCACAAGAAAAGCAACAGAAATTGCACGTTTAAACAACAGTAATGGCATATAAGAAGTTGAAGACATTTCTTCGTGTCATCTCAATTCTGAATCTTTAATCATCACCTTACCTCATTACCATACACATATCCAAACACCTTGGCAGAGCCATTACAAACTATATAGCCAAAGAACAACCTTCTCATATCTTTTATTTTCAGCCAGGAAAAAATAAAAATAAAATCAAAAATCCAGTAGTCCTTTCTTTATTGCACTCTATAAAACCTCTTGTCATAATCAAGAAGTCAATAAACAGTAATAGCTGATTATTCCTTTAAAATTTATAGTTTAACTCTTAAAATAAAATTTATATAGAAAAGATATCATTTACAACCCATTCAGTAGTAATCAATCATTATGTACTCACAAACAATATTAAATAACTTGTATGCAGCAGTTTCTTTATAGGGCGAACAGAGGGGAATATTTTCTCCTTAGCAAATATAATATTCCACTGATAAAGAGCAATTCAAGTCAACTTTGGAACAACTGTGATATACACAAATTTCTTTGAAGAAGCGTAAGATCCATGTAGTGTAACAAGAATATATACACAACTGTGTCCAGTGCATAGCTTAACAGCAGCATGTGAAAAGTCTATCATCTTGGATTGGCACACCATTACCTATAGAGAAATAATTTACCCAGAAAATGCAGTGTATTCAGAGAACACCCGTGAGGCACAGTAAAACAACAAGATGTAGTGTCACTAGGTAGGTGAGGAATAAATAGCGGGATTTTGCTCTGGAGGTCAGCAGCTTAGAACAGTAAAGACTTCGCCCTCGAACCCATCTTCTGAAGGAAAGGGCTCCTCCTTTCATCTGCTCAGGAAACAAAAAAACATCAAATAAGTAATCATGAATACAGATGAGAAGAAGAGCCTCTGTACCTTAAATTTCTGAGGCACTATACACCTTTTGCCTCTGACACAGCAACAGATGCCACAGCACAAGCTCTAAGCATAAATGATTTAAAGAAAACAACATTTAATAAGGTGAGAGGAAAGGATACAAGATTATTGTGTATCATGGAATTCCATAACTGCATAATTATATGCCTACATATTTTATTTAATGACCACATGTGCAATATAAACATGATTACTCACATTTTAATTTGGACAGATGCAATGTGGTATATGGCATGCTTTTACACAGCTGCCTGTATTTAACTCACGATTCACAACCCAAACAGAAAGAAATTAAGGACAGTTTTTCAGGAAAGTGTAGTTTCTGTAGTAGCTTGCAATTTTGAGTGGACACCTCAATGTCCATGATATCTAACACACTAAGAGCGCTTCACAGTCAGCTCTTCAGAGACAAGGCAGATTAGACAACTATCATATAAAGAGGACAAGCCAAAACCAGTGACTCCCAGTCACTCAGAAGGGAAATCCATACTCCAAGAATTAATGGCAGCTGAAAGAAAGGTATAGCAGTGGGAAGACAGGAAAAAGAGCAGCAGCATGAAGAAGATCGTGAGCTGTCTTCAATTCAGTCTGCAAGTAGCAGTATACAATATGCACAACACCGAAGTAGCTCATAATTCAGGGGTTTTAAAAACCTTCTTTGACTTACCTTTCGCACAATAACATGTTCACTAGGATTGATGATTAAGGCTTCTCTTTCCTCCTCAGTCTCCATCTGAACAGTGTATTCACTAGGTACAGACCTGTAACTGCTTACTTCAAATCTGAAATGAAAAGGAGACAGTGGAGTACTGAAATATCTGCCCTAATTCACGTAAGAAACATTATTATTGTATACATTTGTATTCTTAATTTACTGGGGGGAGGTCCTCCCTAAAAGCAATAAAACTTAGTTTGTGTTGCCAGGTTTTTTTCAATCTCTGTTTGCAATCTACTCTCAAGGTGTTTCATTTATTCAGAATAACCCCCATCATCACTAGATGATTGAACAGTGATTTTCAGATGATGGTAGCGATGGACGCTTTATGTAGGCAGATGAATAATGGCATTTTAAATATAAACAGTGTCTGTACTACAGGTGTTATATGTGAGGTTGTTTTTAAGTTGGAAAAAAAGAAATACCACTCACTACTGATTCCAAAATCTGAAGCAAGAAATTAAATAAAGAAAAAAAAAAAACAAACCACAAGCCCCATTACATTTTCTTGATCCATAGAGCTAGACTTAGCTTTTTAAACACAGTTACACATGCATTTTCGTTGCTTCAGGCATTGTGGACTCACAAAGAGGTTCTACTTTTTGTTTGTTCTATTTGTTCTATTATTTGCTCAGGAATCTAACACCCATAGGAAAAGCTATCACTAATCTCACTAAACATAAAAGGCAAACAAAAAACCTGACACACTGTTTTCCAGCTCTGGAGCACACGTTGCATTTACTCCAGGCAGAGTGTAAATGAAAACCCCAGCAGCCATTTGTCCAAGGGGAAGCAGAAGGGAAAGATGGCTTTGTCCCTCTGAACGTGCAAGTTAATTCACAGCCACATGAGGGTTTAATGCAGCAATCTCACCGTCACATGCTTCGAAAGTGTAAGAAAAAGAAATACTGTTTTACAGACACTTTTCTTTCTAAAGGAAAAAAACCCCACGTTTTACAGAGAGGGGTATTTTACCTGTTACTCTGCTCCTCAGAGAGTCCAAGAGCCTCTTCTGCAGCTTCTCTCCTCCTCTTTTCTTCCGACAGCGTCTCTGTGAGCTGCGAGAGCGCCTGCTGCACTGAATCATACTGTTGCTCGCTCTCTGCAAGCCTGCAACAAAATGAAACCCAAAATCAGTATTTCACGTACTTAAAAGAACTACTTTCTTGTTCTTTTTTATGAAATAAAGTTCTTTTTTGTGATACCTAATTATAATTAGATGCTTCAGATTAGGTATTGAAATAAGAAGTCACCAGTAAGTATTTATTCTTTACTAAAACAAACCAAAAATGTTACCAGATAATAACAACTCAGGAATGTGACTATGATTCACTTAATCCACTGTAAATCCACTTCTCTCCCTCTTCCCCACCCAAATGCCTTAGAGGGATAAAAAAGCATTACTTTCACACTTACAACACAGCTGTCAGCAAAACAATATTGCTAATACATGCTCTCAAACCCTGACCTTTTCCTGAGTTCATTTAGCTCCATATTGTCTATTTCGACCATCACTGCAGATCTTTCCTGTGGTGCTCCAGGGGGAACTTCTGCTCTAGTTTCAGCCTAGAAAATATTAAAGGGGGGTAAAAAAAAAAAACAAACAATCACCATTCTTCTAGTTGTTAAAAATCTTTATTTTAATTAAAGCCATAAGCACCATAAAGCAGTGGAACAAACCACTCTTTGTGCCATTTAATATTTTCATTTAATTTTCAGCTATTCATTTATATTTTAGTTTACAGTTCTCCTTGTATGTGTGTTAATTTCTGTTTATGGAAGAGTAAGGGTTGTTTTATATATGTATCCATATGATAGTTTAGGGTGTTATATTAGTTGATTGTTACTGAATAACCAAACCAGTATAGGAAAACTTTTGAAAAATTAAGAGATCACAGAGGCATAAGTTTACAGATGGGTATGAGGGGTTGGCAGAGGGTACTGAAACTCAAACACCTTGCAAAATGATTCACGACTGCTGTGAAGTTATCACTAAACTTCGCTGATCCAACTATGAGTGATCATCCAATTACCTCTGCCAGCTGTAGACCAATTCAAGATGATACTTCAAAACCAAAAAAAAGCATGTATAAACAGCTTCCTTAAATGAAAAGTCAAATAAAACCAGCTTTACAACAATAAAGACAGTTATCTGCAGTGCATCATGAGCCAACCGAGTACCGAGTCAGTACAACAGGAAGTATTTACTTCATTTTTAGCACAAAAACCAAAAAAGGGTAAGCACAGAGGAAAAAAAACCTAAAAACACTTCCATATAATAGTTTACCTGAACAGTGCCTTGGAAAGATGTTACTTGCATGGTCTGATATTCCCTCTCTAGTCTTAGATACCGATTTTGCAAGTCGGTGTAACGAAGCTGGTTATCCCTTAGAGTCTGTGAAAGAGTCTTCAACTGAGCAGACAAGACAGCATTCTCTTCTGCTGACTGCACAACCTGAAACAAAATAACAAATAAAAATTAGAAATTATCTCCTCTGTAAAATTACTACAGATTTGAGACGATGTTGAAAACCAAGCACTAGTTTCAGAATTGCATCAACAAAGCTGGTGAGGGGTCTGGAGAACCAGTCTTATGAGGAGAGGGTGAAGGAGCTGGGGGTGTTTAATCTGGAGAAAAGGAGGCTGAGGGGTGACTGTATCACTCCCTACAACTCCCTGAAAGGAGGGTGTAGAGAGACAGGGGTCAGTCTCTCCTCCCAAGTCACAGGCAATAGAACAAGAGGAAATGACCTCAATTTGCACCAGGGGAGGTTCAGATTGGATATTAAGAAAAAATTTTACACTGAAAGGGTTATTAAGCATCAGAATGGGCTGCCCAGGGAAGTGGTTGAGGCACCATCCCTGGAGGTATTCAAAAGATGGGTTGACATAGTGCTTAGTGACATGGTTCAGTGATGGTTTTTATCAGAGTTAGGTTGATGGTTGGACTAGATGATCTTAAAGGTCCCTTCCAACCTAGACAATTCTATGATTGTAACTTTTTGGCAGGCTTACAGATTTTACTACCTGTTTTATGAACAGTGGAAATAATGAAACCTGAGTATTGATTTTCCCTGTCATCAATATGCCCAAACAACCTGGGTGCGTTCCTCCCCGTGTTTGCTAGATATCACCTCCTGGCAAAAGACAGTACACAGAAGTTGCTACTTCAGGACAATGCCTACAGCCAAATTAGCCTGATAACATAAACACTTTCACCAGGCAGTCCAGGAATGCACAGGAGTCAAATTTTCGTCTTTCCAAAAAACAGACTGTAATTGGGGTCCAAACCTGTTACCCAAACAGTCATCTGCACTTCTAGGAGCTTTAGATTTCTACATGTGTTTCAAGTTTGGTTAAAACCATTCTAAGTTTTATAAAACATTTGGGTGAAACAGTGAAAACAGACACAATGACAGATGTAAGGTAACAGAAACATAACCTTCTTTTAACAGGAGGTCACACAAAGAGAGATAACATTAAGGGAGCATTTCCAAGAACATTTACAAACCTTTAGGAGTAAAACTGAACACAAATACACATGTGCATGTGGGGGGACACACTCTTAACACATCTTAACAGCCACAAAAGTGTTCATCAAGAATGCTCAAGGAAACATACTGAGGTGGTTAAAATTTCATGTGAGAGAGCTAAAATCTTGTCCCAGCTAAGACAGGTATCTGTTTCTGGCTATACTAAAAAGTATTTTACTCTGAGTAGAAATTCAGCAGTGCCCCATCAACCTCTTCAGAATGCAGATTCAAATAAACCTCTCCCAGTCAAATAACAAGACAGGAAAGCCTGACAGAAAGTTAACAGTTACATTTAATTTGTAATTTCTGGTCTGAACCAACACAGTTGCTTTGATGAATCTAAGTTTTAAAGCACTCTAACTTTCAATTATACAAAACACCGCCAATTTATCAGTATTTCTATGTAGATACCACCTGACATTCTCGTGAGCTATTGAGGATCACAACGGTTGTTCTAAGTTACCTTTGAATTAATCTGCTGAAAATACAGATCCTTCTGGTGGATCTCCTGAAGGCAGCGCTGCAGGTCATTCTGAAGCTGATTCTTCTCAGCTAAAACACGTTTGATATCCTCCTGCACGTCTGCACTTCCAGCGAGGGAGACAGTTTCCAAAACCTTTAAAAGGATTAGCATGGTCAGTGTAAATGGTATAGGAGTTTTCTAAATAATACAGAACTCCAACACGAAATATACATACAGACCACATAATTTCCTTTTCATGAGATCACTTCCTTCTCAAATACTACCTCTGCAAGAGATTTGATATATCTTCTAAAAAAATCTAAGTAAAAAAATCTTCTACTTAGCGTTTGCAATCATATTTCAATTACAAAAGAAAATCAAAAATTACCATGAAAAGGCAATCCAACTTAATTTTTTATTTGCAAATAATGTGAAGCACAAAAAAAGAAGGGAAAAACCAGAAAAATCCAGATGAATATAAAACACCTTTCACAAATTATTTTCAAACTAATAATGTATAGTATCCATGACTTGTACAACAGCTATTTTATAAATATGAATTTAAAGCTCAAAGTCCACTTTGGGGAAAAAAACCTAACACCCAACTTTATAACTAATTCACAGCTTTGGCCTTCTTTATATCTGGCAGGTGAACATTTTGTTGTTAATCTCCACTAACGGAGGGAAATGGGCCATCTCTAATGCTTTCAAGTATTAAACTTCCTATACAAACATGAAATAATGACTTCTACGCCATTAAATATTCCATAACCCAACAGACATTAATGTTCAATAGATTGTATTTGTGATTTTAATCACAGAAAATGAACAGCCTACGAGACACAAACTTGACCAACTAAAACGTTATTTTTAATGGCACAGAAAAGGCAAATAAGAATATTATTCTAAAATAACGCTTTCCTCAAACCTTTCGTGACAGTCTACAGAAGTAGACAGCGATTGCCAGACTGGGTCTCAGCTGCTGCCTTTCTAAATCTAGTATTTTGTTCCTGGCAGAAGCCAGCTCCAGCTGCTTCAGGGGAAGGATAAGAATACTTCCATTAGGCACAACTCTCCCTTCTCCCCCCAGTTAGGTCCTACTCTAATCTGCAGTAATTAGGGATAGGTTTAAGCTCTGATGAATGAACTTTATGAGATCTTTAAAATTTGTTAGCCTCAAGTATACAAATTCTGAATACTACTGTTGTCAATGTAAACTATGAAGTCCTTTTCTGATCCTCTTAAAAATTGTGCCCTTGGAAACAGGCTGTAGCTATAACGTGTCTGAAAAACTGTTTGCATTGCCTGAAAGCGCAATGGAGGTTTACAAGAGGTTTACAAAAAGTGAAAGTGTAGAGTCTCATTTCATTTACAACCCACTCTACTATTAGAGTTTGGGGGGGGGGGGGGGGGGGGGGGGGGGGGGGGGGGGGGGGGGGGGGGGGGGGGGGGGGGGGGG
>JAOQGH010000040.1:64353668-64398835 GCA_025769975.1 Gallinago jamesoni
ACCATTTGTCGTTGGGGCCCCCCCCCCCCCCCCCTTATTTAGTTCTTAAGTACACCAGCCCAAACCTCTTCTGAATTTTCTTCTCAGAAGCAGGCTGCAAATTTACTACAGTGAAGAGATGGAAGTAGACTTGTGCCTCCTGCTACGTCTCATTTGTTTACCTTGGGTGGGTAATTGCTGCCAGCGGAGACTGATTTCTTAACGACCATGTCTTGTTGCAGCTTCTGTAGCTCCGCAATCTGCTGGTCCTTCTCAGCAACTGTGATTTGACACTGATTTCGTAGCGCCTGGGACTCCGAGAGGAGGAGGTTGTTTTCCATTCTGAACATAAAACAGTAGACTAGACGTTAAATGAGAACACGCTACGTTCTAGTGAATGAAAAGGATAAAGCTGTACTCAATCATTTCTGAAATAAGTAATGGTACTGTTTGAAACAATTGAAAAAGCTATTCATGCTGTTCACTGGTCTACAAGTTAGAATGAGGTTTGAATATTTTATCCTAATTTGCTCACATTTGCAAAAATAAACGGCCTTTTGACCTATACCCCCTCCCCCAAAAGCTTCCAGTATAAGACAGATATTAACTTACTCAGACTTTAATTAGGGGTCTAGAAAGTACACTACAGACAATAAAACGCAGTAAGGCACTAGGATACTGCCTACTGGCCTCAAATTCAGACAACATTATCTTCACCAAACTGATCATAGCATCTTTCACACATCAATCATCTGCACAAGTTTAAAAGCCTGAAGAAGAACAGCAGTTTAAGATGACCAAATCTTGATCTGCCTCCACTGATTGCCACTTAAAAATGCCTATTCCTTCTCTGAAGCAGACCTTATGAGGCATTCACAGAATTAGGCCCAAAGTGTCACATTAGTCACTTGTTGCAGATGATCTTGAATCTACAAAAATAATGCTCAAATATGAAATTAAGTTAATTTTGAATATGTAGTTGGGACAAAGACACAACACCTCAGGTATCTTTTAAAAAACAAGATTTTGGGGGAAATGTTCAGCCATATCAATCATTACTCTAAGAAGAAAATATACTCCCAAACATTGAAATAAAAGTCTTAAAGTGTAGTTCCATGCATCCAAGTCACCAACAGAACATAAAAAATTCACTTAAGACTATTTGAAAGTTTACATAAACAAAGAGACCATTAAATAAAGACAGAAGGATAACCACGAACAAAGACAACTCTGCGGAAGTTGATTTCGCACATTACAAAATTATTCTTATCCTACCTCCTGCTACATAATTTTGGGTTTGTGTCAGTTTTAAGTCAGGTTGTGAAGTCACTGAAGAATTCTAAATAAGAGTCACACATACTGTTTGTTAATTCCAATATGTGTACCTTAATCCAGCAAGCTCATTCTGGTACGATGCAATCTCTCTCTCAGTTTCTGCTTGGAAGGCTTTTGTCTGCTGCAGCGCCTTCTCCAAATCATCAACCTTGGTCTTCAGTTTTGATATTTCAACAGCTGCAAGGCTGGCTCCTTCTTTAGCCTACGTTTAGTAAATATGGTTAGTGAACTATATGATTGAATTATATAAAAAACGTATGATTGAAATTTTATTAGTGCTAGAATTCTAATTACAGAATAATGTTTTTCCCCCTTTGCTCCTGTTTAACAGTATAATTATCTGAATTCCCCAAATTTTAGCATGCCTTCTCTAGTCACACAATGCTTTCTTTGCACTCATGTAATTCACATAGTTAAACTTCAGAATCCATAATGTTTCTAAGTATCCTCTGGAAAAAAAAATCCTCTAAAAAAAAAAAAATTACAGAGTGCCATATCTAATTAAAACTTACCAATCTTCCCCTATTGTTCTCGGGCATATCCAAACTACTTTTAAAAGAATTCATCTCATTGATACTGTTGCAACGAATGGGAAATGAAGCTGTGCCCTGTTTTCTTTCAGAAGTTACCTTCTGATTGCTGAGCTCCTGCAGCAATTTGTCTCGGTCATCCTGAAGACTGGCCATAGCCTTGGAAAAAGCTTCAATCTGGTGACCGTAATTCCCACACTCAGATGAGAGCCTGCTAATCTCCGTCTCACGACTGACTAATGACCTACAGAGCTTTTCAATTCCATCAGCAATCTGATCAAGAGTAACCTTATCTGCAGCATCAAGCATAACCCGACTGAGAAGAGAATTTTCTTTGAGCAGACTGATAAGATGTGATTTAAAGCCATCCAATTCAGCCTCAAGTTCATCTCCTTTCTTTTTTTCAGTCTTGAGTTCAGCTGTGTATTTGCTCTCAAGTACCTTTAAGTCTTCTATTATCCTGTCTCTGTCATTTTGCAGAGCAGTCATCGCTTTCCCAAAGGCCTTGTTTTGGGACCTCAGTTCATTATTTTGAGATTGAACTTCTAGTAACATCTTCTCCGCAAAAGCATTGGGTTCACCTCCATGTTCAAGTGTCAAAAGAGTCTTACTGTATTCCTCATCTGCATCCTTAGTATTTCTGCCTCTTGATTTCTGGAGTTCATGAATCTTCTTCTGAAGATTTTCTCCAAACTGCCCATTGGATACACTTTCTTTTTTCTGAACACTATCACTAGTCAGCAGCTTCTCTCCAGATTCAGAAACAAGTTTCTCTCTGTTTAAGGATGCAATTAAATATTCTAAATCATTTATTTTAGACACTAATTTTTTATTTTCATGTTCCAAAGACTCAGCAGTGTCCTTTTGCAATTGATTGGAAAGTTGCACTTCTTTTATTTGCTTTTGAAGGTCATATTTTTCTTGCTCGAGGCTTTTAATACAATCCAATTTCTGCTTAAGTAAGTCTTTCAGCTGATGGTCTTTCAGAGATAGAACTTGGTTAAGATCTTCCCTGTACTTTATCAGCTGTGCACTTAGCATCGCATTTTCCGAATGAAGATCATCTATCTGATTGAGAAGTGTTCTTATTTCTTGCTTCAAAGCATTATTCTCACTGGCATTGCCAACTATAAGACTGTCCCTCTGATTTAAGACATCTTGGTGAAGATGTTCCAGTTCTTTGTATTTAGAAAAAAGATCATCCCGATCATTCTGAAGAGATGACATTGATTTTTTAAAGGCATCTATTTCACTGGCAATTGCAGCCTTATCTTGACCTGCTTTTTCTGCTTTCAGCTGGAGGTTTCTCAATTCATTTTCCATCTTCTGACAAGACTCCTCAGATTGTTCTTTCTCTGTCTGCAAAGACCTTAACTGAAGTTCATACTCTTCGATTTGTTTGTTATGTTGAGTCTGTACCTGAATCAGATAGTCGGAAATTTCATCACCTTTTGAAGAAATGAGTAAGGAAATCTCTTTGTCTTTATTATTTAGCATGATCTTCATTTGCTCAGAAATGGTGATCTGCTTCTGCAATTCAGCATTGACTTTTTCCTTCTCAGCTAGAAGCTGTTGCAATTCTTGTTCTTGTCTTGTAAAACTACTTTCCAGAGCTTTTATCTCTCTTCCTGCACTTTTACTGTTCTCTATGAGATGATTAAGAGAATTATTTTCTTTAAGGAGTGCTTGCAAAGCTTCTTCTTTGGACTGAAGCACGCTCTCCAATTCTTGCTGCCTGTTAAAAAAAAACGTATTTTCTTCCTTTATTCTGCAGAGCTCTTCATAGCGTTGTAGATCAACAGATTTTTGCCTCAAATACAGCTCATCCTTTGTTTCCTCTACCACAGAATATTTGATATTCAGTTCTTGAATCTGAGTAATTTTTTCCTTCAATTCCTCTTGTAGAGACATTATTCTTTTATTGCTGTCTTCTATCTGTTTCTCTTTATTTTGGATGGCGTCTTTGAACTGCATTTCCCAGGTTTTCATTTCAGTGACTACCCTGTCCCGGTCATCCTGAAGAGAGGACACACACTTTGTGAAAGCAGCTAATCGTGCCAAAGCCGCGTTCAAATCTGCTTGGATTTTCTTGTTTTGGGAATCCTTAATGCTGACTTCCTCTTGCAAACCACGAATCTCATTAATTGCCCTGTCTTTTTCTCTCTCAAGGGCACCATGTCTTTCCTCTAGGTTCAAAATTTCTCTTTGGTGAGCCAATTTTAACTGTTGAAGATTAAATTCCAGTTGTCTCTCATATTCTCTCTTTTGAAGTTGTAGTTCCTCTTCTTTCTTTTTAAGTTCTTTTCTCCAATTTAGATTCTCCTCTGTAAGCCTGACCACTTCACTCTTGGATTGATCCAACAAGTTCATCTGTGAAGAAAGCTCACCCTTGAGGTGACAGATTTCTTCCTTTGATTTTGCAAGCTTTTCTGAAGCATTACTTAAGTCTTTTTCGAGTTTTTCACTTTTTGACTGCGACAGTTTCACAGATCTTTCCAAATCCAGGATCAGCTCCTGGAACTTTATAGAATCCGTTTGCAGGTGGTTGATCTCCTGCTGTTTCTCCTTTAAGAGTTCTTGCAATTCTTTCGTTTTGTTTTTGCTTCCATTATTATCCCTCTGAGCGCTTTTCACCTTCTCCTCAAACACTTTTACAAGGTGTAACTGCTGCTCTTCTTTTTCTCTAATCACATTACATTTTTCTGCCTTTAATTCTTCCAGTTGCTGTAACAGCAAGCTATTCTGTACCTGTGCTGATTTCATTCTGTCAGTAAGATGATCAACTTTTTTAACATGATTAAGCAATTCCGTCTCAAGAAACTCTCTCTCATTCTTTACTTTGTAAGAACTTTCTTGTACATTTTCTAATTCTTCCTGTAACAGACATTTATCATCCTCTAATATCTTAACTTTTTCATTTAGACTAACAATTTCCTGTGTCAGGCTCTTACATTCCATGTCCAGCTTTTTCAGACAATGATTTTTATGGTCCAAGGATTTTTCAATTTCTTTTGCTTTTTCTGAAATTAATTTTCTTTCTTGTTCTAGGACAAGCACATCTTGCTCTTTTTCAGAGAGTTTATCCTTTAACACATTAATATTCTGTAACAATGATTCATTCTTATATAATGCATCATTGATTTTAGATTGCATATCATTTTGGTACACTTCCATTTGAACCTGGAGCTCTCCCAAAGCTGCTTTAGTTACCGTGATGTCATTATGAAGGACATCGTTTTCATTCTGGATTTTCTCTAAAGCCTGCTTTAAGTTTTCAGAAGTTTGTTTCAGCTGCTCGTTCTCCTCCATTAGCTGATGATTCTGATCAGTGAGTTCACGAAGACGATCCTGGTGTTCTTGCATCCTTGCCTCTTGCTCACGGATCTGCCTCTCTGCTTTACTTTGTAATTCGTCAACTTCCATTTTCTTGGATTCGCCGAGTTGTTTCAGTTGATTTTTAACAACCTCATTTTCATCCATGAGTTTTTGTAAACGCTGCCCAAGAGCCTCCTTCTCAGATTCTCTTTCCCTGAGCCTTTGAATGGCCTCTTGCTTCTCTTTTCTAGTGAGATCAATAACTTGCCTCATGTCTGCTATTTTACTACTGATATTCTCGTAAGCCTGAAGAAGCGATTCATACTCCTGCTTTAATTCACTATGTTTAGCCTTCCATCCTGTCAATTCAACTGTCTGAGAATCTTTTAAGGTATTTAGTTGGAAAGAAAAGGCCTCTTTTTCCTGAACTATTGTCTCCATGGTGGATTTAAGACTTTCACATGCCGCAGTGAGGTTTTCATTTTCGGTCAACAGTCTGGCATTTTCAGAAACAAGGCGCTCCTCTTCAGACACTGGAGAAACAGCACTTGAACTTTGATTTTCTCTCCCAAGCTCCAACAAGTGTTCAAGCATACCTGTCTTGTTCACCAGTTCTTCTCTTTCCAACATCAGTTTATCAATCTGGTCTTTTAGGCATTTATTTTCTCTCAGGGCTTCTTTACGCGATATTAAAGCCGCCTGTAATTTTCTTTGAAGGCGCTCTCTGGACTTCTCTTCTGCTGCAGCTCTTTGCTCTTGGGGTTTAGAATCATTTATATTTGCAGATTTTGCCAGTGGTTCTTCAATCATTTGCCTTTGTTTCTGGATTTGACATTCTGTTTTCCTGGAGTAATCAACCTCTGATAGTTGAGAAGAGGTGCCTTTACCTTCTGACTCTCCTTGAAAGGAACTAGTTTCCGAACAAAATTCTCCCAATTCTTTTTCAGTATCATTTTCTTCCTTAAGCTCTTTGCGTGACACCACAGGTCTACTCGTCTCAGCCTTCTCACGTAGCATACATAGCTCTGCCAGAAGTTTTTTGTTTTCTTCACTGAAATGTTTTACCTCCTTTCTCATATCAATTAGTTCCAAGTTGGACTTTTCTAAACAACCAAGAAGTTTCTCTTTTTCATCCTTCATTTCTTCAAATGCTGTTTTGTAATGGTAGGCTTCTTCTTGGCCCTCCTTTATGGCTTTATTTAATAATTCCTTTTCCAGATCAAGTTTAGCTTTGAAATCCGTAAGTGAACAACGCAACGCTTCTATTTCCTCATTCTTTTCTGCAACCTCCTTCTTTGCTTCAGTTCTCAACCTCTGCAGTTTCTCCTCATTCACCTTGTAATCCTCTTCACTTTTTTTAATAAGTGCTTCTTTCTCATTATTTACACATTCAAGTGCTGTCTTATTGTCTACAGCTTCAGTCTCATATGCTCTCAGCCTTTTCTGTAGCTGCTTTATGACCTCCAACAAGCTGCCCGTACACCGTTCCTGATACTCCTCCTGCTGTCTCGAAGAGTCTATGCTGATTGTTTCTGGTCTTTCATCACCAAATTCAACTGATATCTTTCTCAACTCTTTCTTTAACATTTCTGTCTCGTCCTGAAGTTTTGCATAATTCCTTCTTAGTTCTCTTAACTCAGTGTCTTTACTTGCCACTGAAGCAATCACGCTTTCTGACTCTTTTAAGGATGCATCCTGAACCTCGCTTCTTGCTTTGTCCAATTCCAAATTCCTTAGGTCAGCTCCTTCTTCTGCTGGCACTGCCTTAGGTAAAGCCAGCTCTTTCCCTAAAGGATACTCTTCTAACTGATTAAAGTCAAGTTCTTGACATTTTGTTTGAAGAACTTCCCAGAGTGCTTTATGTTCTTGCCTCAGTTGCTCAAGGTAGTTTTTTTGTTCATTGAAATCTGCTGCAAGTTTAGCATGCTCTTCCTTTTCTTTCTGAAATTCTTTCATATTTTCTTCCCTGACCAAAAGCTCCCTCTGTAAGGCCTCTTTCTCTTCTTCTGAACAGGAATTTTTCAACAATTCTTCCTTCTTCTTAACTTCAGACTTCACCTTTTCAAGAGCTAAGAGCAGCTGAGAACGTTCCTCTTCACACGCACTTGCTTTTTCATCGAGTATAGATTGCATCTGAGCAAGCATACTGTCCTTTTCCTCTAAAGATTTTATGTTCTGCTCACAAATATTTTCTTTTTCAGCAATGACAACATTTAGTTTTGTTATATTATCCTGAAGTTCCTCTAAATAAGAAGCTTTTGAAGACAAAAGTTCAGTCAAATTACTTATTTTGGCATCTTTTTCTAGAAGTTGTTGCTTCAAAGTTCCAAGATGAGACTCAAAATCTTTATTTTGTACTTCAACTAGTTTCAGCTTGTCTGTTAACTCATTAACATTCCTCAACAGCTCCTCTGCTTTTTTTTGCTCTTTTTCTATTTCTTCCTGCCCACTCTTTTCTAGTTTTCCAACTTTTTGCATTAGATCTCTTCTTACTATCAATGCTGCTTGAAGTTTCTTTTTCAGATTCTCTTTTTCCTTACCCATTTTCTCAAGATTAAACTGCATCTCCTCTTTTTCATTCATTAAATCCTTAAACACAGCTTCTCTACTGCTTAACGTAACCTGACTGTGTTCCAGTTCTTTCTTACAATCCTCAAGTTCCTGCAATACTCGGTTTAGCTCTCCTACGGAACTGTTATGAACAGCTTCAAGGTCTTGCAATTTGGTATTTAATGTATTTCTCTCTTCGGAAAAATTCAGCATTTCGTTAGACAATGATTCCATGATCTGGGTAACAGAACAGTCCTTCTCTTTCAGTTGCTGGCTTAGACCAGAAATTAACTCCTTCTGCTGATTTACCTGGGAAGTTAAGTTTTCAATGAGTTGATCTTTTTTTCCTGTTTCTTCAAGGAGACTTGCTACTTTCTTACCTTCAACGTGCAGTTTCTCTTGACTGGTTCTTACTAATTCTTCTGATACACTTATCTTGTTTTGAAGAAATTCAACCTGCTTATTTAGTTCTGCAAAAGACTCTTCCTTTTCTTGCAAGACAGACTGTTGTTTACACAGTGCTTCCTTGACTGTGACTATTTCTTTTGACAGACATTCAATTTCAGATTGATATTTGCCCTTTATCTTTTCAATACCATTCTGCAGCAACTCCTTCTCCTTCTGAAGTGACTGCACACTCTTTAATTCATCTTTCATGGCATCTATTTCTTTCTGTTTTTCTAAAAGCACCAGTTGCAATTGTTCTCCTTCTGTTTCTTTGCTCAAAAGAGTGGTTATAAGAGTTGAGAATTTTTCCAACTGAATTTTACTATCAGTTAGCTGCAGTTCAGAATCTGAAGTCTGGGCCTCCTTTTCTTTACATAAAAGCCTGCTACTAAGTAATGGAGATAAGCTTTGAGTTAATTCCTCTTTTATAAGATCCAGCTCTTGCTGCAAAGACTGGATTTTGCTATCCTTTGATTTCATTTCACTTTCTAAACCGCTCAATTGCTCAGCAAGTTTATCATTTTGTAAAGTTGCCCTATCAAGTTCTGTCACCCACTTGTTTTCTGACTCAAGTAGACTTTGTTCTAGAGTTTCAAATTTAAGTTCTAATTTAGAAAGTTCTTCATCTTTCACACTAACCTGCGTCTGTAACTTCTCTTTTTCAGTCTTCATCTGCAGTTTGACAGCATCTATCTGCATTCTTGAATAATTCTCACTGGTTTCTAGTTTTTCATTGATTTCTTGGAGCTCTTCCAATTTCTTTTGCAAATGATTTTGAGATGTAGTAAGCTGTGTGTTTTCAGCCAACAGTTTATCAGCATCTTCTTGCAAGCGATTTTTTTCTTTCTCTAAAGACTCTACCTGGCACTGCAGACTGCCTATTAAAAGGGTGTTGTCATGGCAGTCTTGAGACGATTTGGAATTTACATTGTTCAATTCTAAGCTCAGACACGCTATTTTATCTGCCTGCTCAGCGCACTTCACACGCAGAGACTCCACAGCCAATTCTTTTTGCTGTAGTTCTTTTTTCCAAGAACTTATTTGCTCAAGTGCTTTTTGATGTTCGCTTTTAAGAGAATCAAGTTCAATTGTCAAAGAATCCATTTTCTTCCGATTAATATCAAGCTCCTCATTCTTTTCCTGAAATTCCTTAGTGAGGTTTTTCATGGCTGTACCACTTTCCTTTAATTTTCCTTTAAGAACCTCAATTTCACTAGAAAGACCATTAACGTTGCTACCTGCCAACTGTATACTGCTATCTTTCTCTTCTAAAGAATTTAGCAGTCCAGCAATAACTTCTTCTTTTTTCTCAACAGCTGCATTCAACTCAGTTCTTAATACATATTGTGCTTCCATTTTCTCCTGAAGAGATAAAAAGGCATTTTCTCTCTCATGGACTAGGCCTTTACTTTTCTGCAGCTCTTGTGTTAGTTCATCTACCTGACTCCTGAGCTGAGAAATTAGATTTGTCTTCTCTTCATCTTTCCTTGCTTTCTCCTGCAGAGTTTTGAGGAGACTTTCGTTTTCCGTAAGAGATGACTCCTTTTCTGATAAAGACTGGTTCATCTCAAGTATTACATTCTTCTGATTTTGTATTTCTTTTTGCAAATTCACTTTTCCTTCCTCCAGATCTACCACCTGCTTCTTCAAGACCTCACATTCATTCTCTTTCTCTTGAAGTTGCCTCTTTGAAGTCTCACTAGACCATGAAATAGTGTCGATGGTTAATTCTCTTTCTGAAAGAAGTACTTTTAATTGTTCTGCTTCAGAGGCTAAAAGCTCCAACTGTTTCTGTTGCAAAACAGAAGATTCCTGTACCTCAGAAAGCTCTGCTTTTAAACTGATGTATTCATCTAACTTTTGGTTTAAAAATTCATCCTTTTGTATAATTGAATCATTCAACTGGGATGATTTTTCTGTCACATTTTTAAGCTGGTATTGAAGGTCAGAAATAACCTCCATATTCTCAGACAGTTGAACCCTAAGTACATCAGACTCTTCAGATTTATCTTTTAATAACTTTAATTCTTGGGCTTGCCTCTTAAATTCATTTTCTTTTTCCTGCATTGCATGTCTAAGCTGGCCGGTTTCAAAACTTAGGGCTTGGATTTGGTTTTGCAGATCTGAAATGATTTGCATATATTGCCCCTCTCCTGCCATTTTACTATCTTTCATTTGCTGAAGCAAAGCCTCCTTTTCAGAAAGGAGAGTTTCTTTTTCTTCAAAGGCAATTTTTAAGTTTTCTTTTTCAATCAAGAGGCCATCAATTTGGTCCTTTAGAGCTAAAATATTATGACTTTGTTGAGACAAGTGTGAAGTTAAAGCAGCTACTTCATCTGATTTTTTCATCACCGTAACATTAACTGTTTCAATGTCTACTTTCAATTTTTCATTTTCTACAGCTGCTGCATGTGCTTGTTGCCTTGCTGAAGTAATTGCAGACTGTTGCTGTAACAGTTGTGACTGAAGAGCTTCACATTCATGTGACTTCTCAGTCAATAAGCTTGAAAAGTCCTCCTTTTCATGCTTAAGCACATCCAATTCTTTGCTTAATAGCTGGAGCTGATTATTTAACACTGTACTTTCGTCCATTTTTTCAGACATTTGCCTATGAAACTTCTCAAGTTCCAAACCCTGATTTTTTAGAGTCAGGTCTCTTTCCTCTACCAACTGAGATAACTTTGTTTTTTCATCTTTCAGATTTTTTATTTCATCCTGAAGCTCTACAATACAAAACTTACTGTCTTCCATTGCTTTGCGCAATGAATCATTCTGAAGGTTTTTCTCTTCTAGAGACCTATTTGCAGCCTCAAAATCCAAAGTCAGGCTTTGAATTTGTTCTTGCAGTAATAAAGTCTTTTCCTTACTGTGGCTGAGCTCTTGGATTAGGCTACTGCATTCAGATAACTTATTATTTAACATTTCTTCTTTCTTTATTTCTTTGTCTCTCGTATCCTGCAGCTGAATGAGAAGTGATTGCATTTGTTCCTGCAACTGTTGTGTCTGTTCCTTGCTTTCACACAACTGATCAGCCAGCACATTACATTCCTTTGTTTTCTCCTGCAGCTGTTCTGCCACTGAATTTTCTTTTTGCTTGGCAAGTACTGAAAGTTGTTCAATCTCTTTTGCCAGGGTGTTTTTATCACAATTTAGTACTGAAAGAGTTTTTTCGTACTCAGCAGCACTAGCAGATAACTTATTCTCTATTTCTGCCAAAGCTTGGATTTTCTTTAACAATTCACATTCTTTTACATCCAGGAGTTTGGACAAATTTTCATTTTCCCTGATTAGCTGCTCCTTCTCTTTTTCCACTGTATCTATACTTTTTTTCAGATATTCATTTGCTTTTATTTGCTCTGCCAATTTTTCTTCTTTCCCTTCAAGATCTGCCTGCAATTGCTTATTAGCTGAAGCTTTCTCCTGTGTCTCTATTTCCATCTTGTTAATTTGCTTATGTATTTCATTTAATTGGTTATTAAGTTCTTTGCAACATGTCTCTTTGGCTTCCAGATCTCCAGTTAATTTAAGTTTAATCTCTTCATTTTGCTGCTCCAAAACCCCAAGCTTCTGCTGTAATGAAATAATGAATTCTTGTTTCTCTTGTAATTCTTTTTTAAATGTTTCCTGATGTTCAGTACGTTCTATGAGCTTTCTAGATAACTCAGCCAACTCTTCATCTTTTTTAGTATTTTCCGAAACCAGTTTATTGTATGAATCTTTAATTGATTTTAACTCATTTTCAAGTGTCTCTGCTTTACTCTCTTTCTCTTCAAGCAAATTGTTCCACTTTTCCTTTAGAGTATTGTTTTCCTCAAGCTGAGATTTCAAGTATTCAGTTTCTTTTCTTTGTTTATCCTCAGTTTCTTGTAACTTTTCAGATGCTTTACTAATTTGTTCTTTCAGCAAAATAATTTGTGACTCGCACTCCGCCAGTTTGTTATGGTATGCAACATTGTTGGCTTTGATTTCAGAACGGAGATCCTTAATTGTAGCACTGTTCTCGCTGCTTTGTCTTATTAATTCCTCATTTTCTTTGGTTTTAGCTTCATTTTCAACTCTAACTCTTTCTAGCTCTAGTCTCATTGCGTCACTTTGCTCCGAAAGGACAGATATCTTCACACTTGCATCTCTTACATCAGCTGTTTGGACTTCTTTCAGTAAATAAGTTTCCCTTTCAGCCTTTGATAAAGCCTCTTCCATCCCTCGTATTTCTTCCTCTTTGCATTGTACTTGGTGCTTCAGGATGATAATCTGTTCAGAATACTCTGTCATATTCAAAGATAGGACAGACATCTCCCTGTCTTTTTCTGCCAGTGCTTCTTTAAGATTATCAATTTCTCTCTCACATTTCTGGAGATCTTGAATAAGTTGAGATCTTTCCTCTAAATGGCTTGTATTCAATTTGTCAAGCTCTTCATTTGTCTGGTCCAGGTCCAGCTGCATTGACTCTACCACGCCATCTTGTTTCAAAGTCTAAACATCAAGAAAAGCATGTTAGAAAAATAATTCAAACATACGTTAGAGGGAGAATGGAAGTTACACTCCACATGCAGAACAAGCATCTAAGGTAACCAATCTGCCCCCAACTGTATAGTCACAAGACAACCAGGTTATTCTTTAAATTGTTTTAGCATACAGAAAGTTTAGTGTATGAAATTTTTAGCAGTTAGTTATTTTGCTGACATTTAAATAAGCCATGTCAAAAGAACACAAAATTTCTTCTCTTACTTTATTTTAACGAGTTACCTTTTCCTTCAGTGTAGCAACTTTTTCTGTTAGTTCACTGATGACCGTTTTCTGCTCAGTGTTCTCCACTTCATAAACACTGCACTTCTTTAAGGCTTCATTCAGCTTAGTATTAAAAATAGAAGTCAATGTGATAGAAATATATAAAATTATATTAAAACAGTGATGTTATATTTGTAGTATCGAATTTACATAACAGTGGAGTTTATACTTTGAAGTTAATAAATGAGGATAACTTATCATCCCAATAAAACATAGATACTTCCATGGAAAGGTCTGTGTTGGGTCAAAGAAATCCCTACACTCAACTTAAAAGCAAAGCAATCATATAAAGTGAAAACTGTAAAGCAACAGAGCAAAAAACTTCAGATAAAAAATACAGCAATATTGCTGCTGGGACACGAATAGAAACTTAGAGTTAATGCTTTCCAGTTCTAATAAATTAAATACTATTTAATAATAACTTACTTTTTGCTCAGTACACACAAACTTTTCGCCAAGATCTTTGTTCAGAAGATCCTTTTCTTGAAGCAGTTTCCTCAAAGTTTCGATTTGTTCTAGTTTTTCTGTCATGCTCAACAGTTTTTGTTCTTTTTCTCCAAGTGAAGTTTCAAGGAAGCTATTTCTGTCACTTAACCTACGAAGAAAATTCATGTTTACATAGTTTGAAAACAAAGCTTGCTTTAAGCTTTCTGGACTTATTAACTCCAAACTGTGGTCCTACGAGAATAATTGTTTTTACGCTTTCCATTTAAACTTCAAAGTACAAAAATTAGCATTACTGCAAACACAAGCAGGAATCAAGTAACTCTTTTTCAAGTGTTTTAAAGAGATTATCCTCAGTAGAAGCTTAAAGTAAAGAAAGTGAATCCCGTAGGGAGTTGTAAAGAGCCCTCATCTTACCCTTTAAGCTGCTCATTCAAGCCAGAGATCAGAATTTGATTCTTTTCCACATCTCGCATTTGTTGGTTGCGTAATTGGGTGAGTTGAGCTTGCAATCGTTCGTTTTCATTCTGCAACAAAATAACAAGCAAGAGGATTATCACATACAAACACTCAGAATATTTTGGGAAACCTGACTCGTCAGAAGATTTACATCCTACGTGGTAACAGAGACCATTCTTCTAGCACTTCAGCAGGTTATCAGTGCAAAATACACCACTCGTGTCACAAGTTCAGATGGGATATTAGTTCACATAGATGCAACCCACCTTTCAGAAATGCTGCAAGAGCATGAATTCAAGAACGACTGCTGTATACCCAAAACACCACACACTCTCACTGTGTTAAGGCAGCTTACTTATCTTAACAGGGGAAGCTACTGCTTTGAAAATATACTTTTTTCATCAGTTTGAGGACAGTACCAAACTTGCAAATTTTTTTTGCCTATTTTTCAGGTTGAAGGGATGCAAAAACCTGCATATGGGGGTATTGTGGAGAAAGGTAAAAGGAAGCAAGCTTCATTCACACAGCTTTTCTTTTTTGCTTTTAAAGACAGTACAAATCTCCTACTCTAGTCAGATCCACTGCACCAATTCAAAACTAAAACCACAACAAAAAAAAAAATCTGGTAACAGCAACCAAAACCAGAACATAGATCCAGAATCAACAGAAAAGAGGACAAACACGGCAAACTTGTCACCTCTAATGAAAATAAGCTATCATTCTGGAGGAGGCAGAACAGACCTGTACCGCCCTCAATAGCTGCCCTTCTTCCTCTACACCAAACGCTACCTGTATTGAAAGGTTTTGTTACAAGATTGTCAAGTAATAATTAACATTAGGTTGTCTTTCATCTTAAAATTGTTTATTCTTTTTTATATTTGTGCAACTTAACAGATAAAGAACTATGAATAATGCACCAACCCTGAAGGACCTTGAATAACAGACCAGTTGTATGATCTACTGAAAATAAGGTTTAAAAATTATCAAAGTAACTTTTCCATCAAAAAATATTAAAAATAACTTTTCTGATACGTATTTACTTTACTGTCCCTTTTTGTGCCTTCATTGAATAATTTTACAATATAAATATATATCGATATATGTGGGTTAGAATGTATATATATAAACAAACATTATTCTTTTTTCTGTATTCACACAGTTTCTTTTCTATAAATGTATGCATATATATAAATAAAAAAATAATATTGACACCCACACTAATATAAAAGAAACTTGAGGGATGTAAGAAAAGGGAGACTTCTGCCAGTAGGAACAAAATCTAATTCTGGACTTTCTGACAAAGACCCCCTATCAAAGAATAATGAAAATCATGTTGCCTTTTACTATAGTTCTAAAACAAATAACAAAACCATCTTTCCAACAAGTTTCTGTGTGATGACTTTTACTTTTGTTGAACAGAAGCATCATGCTTCAACTTCAGAGCATAATATAGTGTGTGTACACTCTCTGTCAACATAATTATGAAATATAAAGTAGGCTTTGGACATTTTTGGTAGCGTCCCCTTGACCTTTTTGTCTTATTGTAGCCCATGACTGTGAGAACATAAACAGAGAATAAAATTATTCTCTTATACCATAGGATTTAAAACAAATACAATAGCTCACCTGTAGAGCCTCCATTCTACCTTGAAGCTGCATTCTATCTTCCAAATCCTGACAGCGCTCTTCTAGAAACAGAATTTGTTCCTGCAGCTGATTTCTTTCCAATTCCAACTCCTCAACCACACTCCTTAAGCCTGCTTAAATCAAAGAAGAAAAAGTATTTCAAGAAAAGTCTAGTAAAATCCCTGAAGTCTAGAAATGGTTTCAACCTAATTATTCACAATTCTCACCAATGTTGGGCACAAGTCTCAACCATTTCCAGTAGAAATGCCTGAGGCCCTGCATTTCTAAAAATTAGATGGCCTTGACTGTTGAAAAAGCAAAATAAAGCTTCATAGCTCAAGAACTCAAGAGAACCTGGCAGAAGTATTATAAACAATATTGTGGCTCAGTCAATAGCATGACTCATGCTACTTTAATTACAAGTCAATCATGTACTTGCAGGATCAGATCTTAAGCAATTATTAATAAACAAATAAACAATAAACTGGTCTCTATCAAAATTTTCAAGAGCATCTATTCCATTTTAACCATAAGATATATTTGCAACCTTTACTACCGATACAAAAACGTTTGCATTAAAAAAATTAAAGAATTTGATTTTTAAATTAAAAGCATACAGCAATGGAATGCAATTCCACATAACTGTTACACAGATTGGAAACACATTCACAGAAACAAGACTCAATAACTTAAAAAACACATGATCTTGCCACACAGGATGGGCACCAAAGCTCAACCAATTTCAGTGTTTATTCATATTTATATTCTACTACTGAACCAAAACTAGGCAGTTCATCCAGCACGCACATGCTTTAAAATGAAAAGGAAGAAAACGCAAGCCAAAAAAATTCAACAAAGATTAGAATACACCACAAATGGGTTGTTAGTTGAATTTGAAAACAAAAATAGACACAAAATACAGATGCTGTGCATGCTTTAATAAACTGTCTAGTCGCTATCACACCTGCATTAGGTGAAGTGTACTCTGGCCACCAACCTCCCATATTTTCTCCTTCAGCTGAATCAGTGCTATCCAAGGTGACGTTCAATTCTTGAAAGCATTGTTTTCTATCGAAGTTGTATTCTTCCTACGCACAAAAGAGGAGAATGTAGTTTAATTTAAAGAAGAAAGGAAGCAAGGGAAAATTACGTATTCTGTTATTAAAAGTGTAGTTTCAGTCAGAAGTCCTTGAACTCATCAAGTGACTCAAGTGCCTCAACGTAAATATACGGGATTGCTGTGAGCACCAAAGTAACCTGCCCAGCTTCCAGCTATTATTTCCAGAAAAGCCAAGTATCCCACAGGATTTTTAAGATATCTGCCAGGCCTTTGAAGACACCCTCGGCCATCTGAAAGGCCAACAAATAATTATTTGGAAACCTTAATTGGTCCCCAGATTTCTACAGTTAATAGGGTTCTCTGAATCCTAACTAACTGAATCCTAATCCTAACTAAAAATAAAATTATTTTTCCAATGGTATGACAGTGGCATTCCAATTCTCCTTACAAAAGATTACCACTTTTTCATGCAAGTTACAGTACCAACTACCTGGAATAACACCTGAATGAACTGACACAACTTACTGATGATTCACTAAAGCTCCACCAAACAGATTTGTAAAGATTGTATCTAAACCAAAAACGGCGTTAAAATATTAAGCGTGCACATAGCTACAAGCATTGAATTACTCCAGAGGGAAGCTCATTATTTTTCAATGCAAAATTAATTAGACTCATTACTCAAGGAATAGAGAGTTGTGACACCATTGCAATTTCTCATCTACTGGCTACATGACACGACCATTAAATTTACCAAACCTACATTCTTAAGCCCTTAACGTTTTTAAGTGTAACACAACATATAAATAATAGTATTTTCCATATTTTTATTAACATAGAGGTAAAAATGAATTGTTATATCTTTTAACGCACCTGAAGCTTCCTGCTGGTCTGATTGCTTTTCCTCCTTGCCTGCTGCAGCCTGCCCACTCCTTGAGCTGTGGCCAGTTCCTCCTCCAGCTCCTGTTGCCCTGAGACCATGGCTGGATCAGAGCAGCCAGGAAAGAACCAGTCATCCTCAATCAGTTTTGTGCCACAGGAAAGCAGTTACATTTATATCAGACACTACTACATGAAAAGAGACCAGGGACAGGCTGAAGTCCCTACGAATGACTGACAGGAACAAGATTAAAGAAGCAATCCATTGCGTTCGCCTTGTGATTTCCCTCCAACATCACTATGTAGAATATAAGAATAAAATCCACATATCTCACTAAGAAGAAGCAGCAAACTAAAATATAACTTCACTTCTTCATCAACTCTAAATGAAGACTTTCTACAGGAGACTGGAACGGGTGAGGTCATGCTGATGCTAAAAAATGCCAACCAATTAAAATGCCAAATTACATCTCTTTTCAATTTACCAGGTTAAAATATACCTGATTTGTACGATGAAGGCATCAGCCGAAACAGCTGTGGCTTTTATAATCTGAACAATCACATTCATTTATATGGAAATGACATGTGTCCCTTTCAACTTTAATTTTAGTAAGAGCTACAATTTGAGGAAGTCACAAGCATGCGTAACACTGCAAACTGGCACCAAACCATCTTATAAAATTAATAATACCACTCTTTTTAAGACAAATACAGAATCATTTGTAAATAAACACAGGGAATAAATTCAGAATATGACAGCTTAGGTATGCATCCTGTTCATTGTTAGAAATGATTTTTTTCATTTAAAGTACATTCCCATCTGTTTTGTGATATGACAAAACATGTTTGCGGTAACAGATTAGGAAATAAATGCTTCATGCAAAGCAGACAAAACAGAACAGCCAGTGAAAAGAAATGAAAGTAAAGGTGGCTCCATACTTTTAATTGAAAATTAGACTAAGTAGATAATTACAAATTTAGCTTTCAATTTAAAGACATTAGTCCACAGTTGTCCTCACAGCAGACAAAATTCAGAGAACTTATGTCGATGCATCTGTGAGTCAGACACCAGGCGCTATTTTGAGATTCAGCCCTACTGGGGATACTCGGCTTTCACCCCAGTTGTCCAAGGATTACTTCGACCACAAATTGCATTAAAACACAATTCTGTAATGCCAACTAGATTTAAGTTCCTCCTGTAATATTTCAAAATTATATACTTAACATGTTGCCAGAAAAGATTAGAGGAAACAAGTTAAAGAAAAAAAAAATTCATGACTGTGGAAGTAGGACTGCTAAATTGGATTTCACTTCTTGTTTTAATTACACTTTGGCTTCTGGCACTGCCACTTTATCAGCATTCACTTTACACACCTTTGTTTATTTTCAAGTATAAATTCTACAATTTTAAAATTTTTTTTTAAACTTCTGTTTACAAGAACTGTCACTGAAGTCAGTGAAGCGATTCAAGGAGTAAGTTTTATCCTAGATAAGAACTTAATCCCTTTTTTGGAGAAAATAAAAATAAAAATTAATTTCTTGGAAGTTGAAATTGAGCTAATCTGTTTTTAAGTATAACCAGAATGAGTAAGAATGAGGAACCCAGAATATTTAGGCTTCAAATTACTTGATAATGAAAAAAAGAATGAAATTACCATTGTTATGCGAAAAATGAAAGTATAGAAAGTGAAGCTTTAGAATGATTTCATGCACTTCGGGAAGTGTTAAAACACCTTCAGTTAAATTCAGTGTTGCTCTAACAACAGTTAGTATGTAAACACATTTTCTAATGTCTTACAGCAGCTTAGGGAGCTTCCCATTTGCAATTATATCTAACTTAAAAACTGAAAAACTTCCCAGAACACCCTTCTGCAGACCTATCTGCATTATAATTAACTAATGATGTGGCTGTGTTTCCTGGTGTCACTATTCACCCTAAATATCACAACCTTTAGTAGTTTGCAGAGGAGACAAGCCCCAGCCTATAAATGTAATCACTACTGTCATCCACTCTGTTTTGGGGCTCCCCACACATTCAACCCAGAAGAGATAACTGCCATATTTATATATATTTTATATATATATGGCAAATTGTCATATGGATGTCATATGTCACTATGATGGAATGAGTAGTGGGTTTATATATTACTTAAAATACTGGTAGCTAATATTAATGCATGCAAAGTTCTGCAACTTATGAGACGGAATACGGTTGTTTATAAAAAAAACACTACTGAATTTCAAGCAGTACTAAGAATATTTAAATGAATTTGATTCTCACTGAGTCACACCCACTTGCAGCAAGCCAAGAAATTTTTCTCTAGATAAGGTTACAACATAAATATGGAGTCAGCTGTTACTATGAAGAAAAGTGAAGAAAGATGAGACTTGGTTAATATAAATGAAGAAACAAGTATTGGAAGGCAGAAAAAAAAAACCCAAGTTAAACCCAGCATTTGTTACATGTATTGCTAAAAACCCACATACCATCAATGGCAAATCTCATAAGGCACTGCTGGCGATTTCCTCCAGAGAAGCGAGGGCAGAAGAAATCAGCAGCAGTACATTACAAGTTGCCATTGCTGCAGGAACCTGCATGCACAAAACTGATGGGAAACTACGTTCTCCCTGGGCGCCCAGATCGCAGTGGAGGGTAGGAGTGGAGGGGGAAGGGACGCTGAGGGCTCGGCAGGTGTAACGGCAGGGAAAAAAAAAAAAAAAGAAACAGAAACAGAAAGGTCATGCTTATCCCAGGGGGAAAAAATGCAAAATTAAACACGGACTGACGCAGATGAAATTTTACAACTGTTATTAATATTGCATGTGGATCTGTAGTTACCACGATGAGATAACGGGTAGTTTTAATGAAAGGAATATTATTCTCTTTCAATTCCGAAGCGTTACATGCGTAAATCCCTCAAAAAAGAAGAGACGTGATCCTTAAAACGTTTCTATGCTTACATTCTGAGCTTCCAAATTGATCATGTAAATTAAAAATAATTCAATCGCAGATTTAAGAAGTGAAGGCTCAAATTAACTAACTGGATTAATTATGATAGTAGGTTGTGCACATTAAAATTTGCCATTAATCCAAAAAGAATAAAAATTATAGCAAAGTACTAGATAGCATAAAAAAAAAGCAGTAAAAACTATCTGAAATTTAACCAGACTTCTACAAGTTTTAATAGAAACTGGTTCACTTCCTCCTCACCTGCTTTATTAATAATTTAGAAAACTAGAAAACCTGAGATTACTTGAAATGTTATTTTCCGTAGGTAATTTAATATTTTTAACTAGTTCCAAACCACGGCCAGTTAATGTCATTCAGCTGATCTATGCAAGTGACACTCACTAAGAGATTACTAGATATTCTAAGAAAGGTTTCTCAGTAATTATATTTACTAGAGAAACTCTGTCTCGGATAAATTTTACTAAAGCAGCACCTTTATTCGTCAAATTCAAACCATCACTATAGTTCCTCACACCTTCACTGGTCCTTCTAGGGAGGCAGCTTTAATATTTCAGAACTTTTCATCTTTGATCCTTCATACACAGAAAACAAACTTTCAAAGTAAATTCAAGCAGCCTTATAGAGCAGCAACTCAGATGGCAAAAAGAACAAGCACATCTACTCTTAAAAATGATACAAAAAAGATGAATGTATGAAAACGGATTCAAGGAAATGGCAAAAAAGCAAAAGTTGCAAATTTAAGCAATTTAACTAACAATACACATCTTATGACTACAGAAATGAGTCGTGGCGGGGTGCCATCAGTGCAATCTGAAGACACACAGACATACATCTCTCGTATATAATTGTATTGTAAATAAAACAATTCACCTTCTCTCTCCTCCTCTATCTGGGCCATTCTCAAGGCCATAGCAGATTTCTCTTCTCTCACTTGATCGCGGGACTCCTCTGACTCTGGGACATTTTCTTGCCATTCCATGAGCTGACTCTGCAGTTCATCCACGCTCCCCGATTCACTGGCCTAACAAGAGAAATCGCACAGGAAAATATACTTACCAAGTCCCAAATGGAAATGGCAAATGGAAATAACATTCTAAGTTAGGAAGCCATTGACAGAGAAAACTATCCATTATAATTCACCACTCTGCATAAATAAAAATCTATGAAAGTGATGATAATTGCTATTTTAGATTATGCAAAAAGCTTCACCGCTTTATAAAATATCAAAAATGCTACTGTCACTTGCACTTTTAATACGAAATATTTTTAAACTAACAATGTCTTTTTTAACTGAAAGACTTCTGTTGCACATTTTCGTCTTAGCAATGTCTCAAAACAACATTCAACTGTCTTTATGTGGGATAACAAATGTCTGTTAACTTTTTTCTGCAAATAAAATTAAGAAGTTTCTGCATTCTCATCCAAATAAAAACTATTTTATGGTTTTACAAAAAAAACACCCCTGACTTCTCCATAAAATCAGGAAAAAACAATTCTTTTCTAGCAAAACATAATTAGCTGTTTCAAACAGTCTCTGCTGCTAGGGCTGCAGAGAGATGCGATTAATATATGCTGTTAATCCATCTAAAGCTAAATATCTACATATTTTCTGAGTCTTCCCACTTTGTTATTCGGACCTGTGCATTTATCAAGGTTACAGCTGTATTTCCTGCTGAACGCTATTTGTATTGTATGCAAAAATAACAGCCATGCTTTGATGACTCATGTAAAATGTATTTAAGTAGACAGTAAACTGCCTAGAGAAATATAATGTAAGGTATGTGGAAAAGCAAGTAGAAATCCGTCTTTAAGTAATTCAAAACCTGGCAGCTTGTTGTCCAACCGATTATCTACTGACATTGACAATTCCATATATCGATGAATTCATTTACAGCTTCAAAATCCAGCTAACACACTTTTCAAAGTCTAATTAGCACACTTTGAGTTAATTAGTAACTCACGCAAACCAATTTGAAAATTCACCTGCGAAGCTGCCCTCTTTGTAACTTGGTCAAGATCGGCTTGCAACTTCCTTTGCTGCTCTTCATAGACTTCCAGCTTAGTCAGCAGCTCCTCTACAAAAAATATCATCAATTTGGCTCATTAGGACACAAAAATAATAGGGATTCAGAATGTTTAAAAAAAAAAAAATACATCTTGAAAATGAAGATGAGAAAGTTCATTTATCTTTAAAACTTTGACTCATCTGAGAAAGAAAAATATTTTTTTTACCATTTTGAGTTCTAATTTCATGTAAAGATTGCAGTTTCGACTGTAGTTCTTCATTTTCAATTTCCAATTCTGAGACACGATTGCTTAAGGCAGATACATCATTATTCTTCGATGAAAACTAAAAGAAAAAATTGTTGTAAAGTTTTTTAAATGCACCAAAACACCACAAACAGCCAAGTCAGTGCAACTTTTTTTTCCTGATTTTTCAGCAATATTTAGAGTAGCTTTTTTTTTTCCTAATATTTAAAATGGCAATAAACTAGTTAATCTCTAACAAATTTACCCCTGAATGCTGGTAACACCAGTTTGGACTATTTTTCATTGAAAAGTCATCCTGTTATCAACATTTCATGGCCATTCAATTTTTATACATTAATTCATATATAAAGATGCTGAGCAAATTATTTTAATATTCTAGTCATCCCATATTTTACTTTTTTTCAGTCAAATCTCCAAGCACAGTAGTTTAAAACACAGGCATGGACTATTAAACATGTCACACGTACATTTTTTAGTTCATCCTCCAGTTGTTTGATTCTTGATTTAGACCAAGCCTTCATTTTTAGAAACTTTGCTTCAGATTTGCTGGCCTCTTCTGTTTTCAATTTCACTTGTACTAAGAAACAAGACACAAAAATCATTTAAAACCCTAAGAAGATTATTAATAAAAGACCTATGTTTAATTCCTATAGTAACTAGAAATTATTTATTTATATTTTTCTTTAAGTGCAGTTGTCTTGTGTAACTCTAAGAAACATAGAGAGAAATTTACAGTTCACGTGATTATCCTGGTATTCCTATAATCCTCATTATTATAGTATTTAATCATTGACACTTTTTTATTAGCACGGCAGTAACTCTTCCACCAAATTTAATGCGTTTCTATTTGCAACAGGTACAAAATTGGCATACAATATGTAACAGTTTGGGGCAACAGAACCCTTTATACGTAACAACTCTTGAAATAGGCTACCTTCTAAATCTTCCATCTTCTCTTTGGTCACAGACTCCAGATCCCTATCTTCTTTTGAGTTAGTCTGTCCACCACCACTTAACTCTGCCACTTGTTTCTTAAGCTGAAACAGGGCCTGATCTTTCTCTTGCAGCTCAGTTTCATGTTTCTCTTGAATTTCATGGAGTTCAGCATTATATTTCTCCTTAACTTTTGTCATTTCGAGCTCATGTTTCTCCATCATGTCTCTTAACTGGGCTCTCATTACATGTTTCTCAGCATCCAGTTTAGACTGGAGGTTTTCTTTTTCAGATTGAAGATGTTTCAGGTTTTCATTAATCTCCTATAAAAAAATAATAAAAAAATACCTTTATATTTTAATGCAAAGTATTTCTAGTACCACTATCAAATATTTTAACTATTTATTTATTAGTGTATTCCTACATCCACTATAATGAGAAATCAGGGCTGCTGTTAGTAACCTGGGTGTACTACAGGTACACCCAGCTCTGACTTTTCAAGACAGAAGTGGGAAGTTCAGCAAAATGGCATCGCTATTTGAGGCAAACTACATATAACCTCTCCCATAGGTGAAAATGGAATAAAACAGAATGTTTGGTTCTATGGAGTATAAAAGAAAAACAGAAGGAGAGCTCTTTAACAGCGATGCCAAAGATTAAGAATGCTCACTACAAAGTCACCCTGGTGTTGTCACCTACATCCACTAACATTAAAGCTGGCAAACTTGGATCTAACTCCTTCTTTACAATGTTTTGTTACCAACTAGTTTTCTGTTAGTGCTTATTCTACTTTTAGTACCCTTATATTAGTTAGTTTAATACAAAAAGAGGTAGATGTATAAAAGATTACAGATCACTGAGGCAGAGAAGTCCACTCACACTAGACCTACTGTTCAAAAAACTACTTTCACGATACATAAACCTCAGGATATAAGCTGTCCAAGTAATGAAGTTGTGCAGAGCAGCAGAGGGAACATTTCCAAAACATGGTTTAAAACTCTTATGTAAACAAAGCAAGGCTTCCTGCTATTTTAATACTTAAACTGTAATGGAATCTCAGCTTTAAGTGCTTTAAGTTCGTGTTGTCACAGTCAAACTTTCCCCCCGACTTCAAGGTGTGTGTTAGTGTCCCCTCAATGCACTGGGTACCAGCAGCTCTTTCAGAGCATCACTGTAGGAAGATGCATCTAACCCAAAAGAAACTATTTCTAGTAAGATTTTGATTCTGCCAGCCCTCTTGGCAAGCTGAAAATTGGTTGGAAATAGCGCATAGCTAAAATGCTGGCCCTGGCACCCCAGACAGGCTCTAATGTGTCTCTTACAGCAAAGAGTCCCAAAAGCCTGTCTGAGAGAGAGCAACGTTCTTTTTCGACACTGTTGAAGTGAAGCAGCAGCATTCAAAGGCTATAATCAGAATTCATGCCAGGTGCTTAAGCACAAAGAACCTTGATTAGGTATTGCTTTTGCAATCAGTAGAAATACAGCAATAAGAAAGGCACGCAATTAGCAAAACGCTGTCTTTGGAGGGAAAAAAGAAGGTCTCAGTTTTGGGGCAGTCTCTAACTAGAGAAGCTGAAATCTCTTGACAGCAAGAAGTCCTCCCTACATGGCAAGTTCCCAAAATGAATCAAGACAAACTACAGGTCAGAGTTGACAGTTTTATATTTTAAGGTCTTTACTTCTCCATTAAGTTAATTTTCAATGTGAATTAATATTTGTTTGTACAACTACGGTTGCATTATTAGCACATGTCAAAGGCTCCCAGAAAACTGCCTAAATATTTTATGCAAAATCACCTTTTGTGCACAACCAAAAAGTTTTTTGAACTTGTAATTGACCCTACGAGTTTAGCTGTGCACGCTTCCTATTTCTTACTTTCAATTGCTCGTCCTTGGCATCCAGTTCTTTTTGCAAGACATCGATCACCTGCGTCCTTCCCAGCATGACTTCTTCCTTTTCATGCAGCTTCTGTTTCAAAGCCTTTAGTAACTAGCAAAAAAATAAAAATAAAAAAATTTTTAAAAATCAAGCAATGAATAAAGGAGCTAAAAATTTCAGAAGAATAAAGACATTTTTATTTTCCTAGCCAGACATCCGAACTGTGCCGCAGAGGGTAATTACATGATTCCAAATTCCCACATCAAAGCAATCTATTGAGTCTCCAAAGCAACATACCTGCTCTAGGTCAGCACTTGCATCAGATTTAGCAGCTAATTTAAAGAGCTCCTGCTCATGCTTTTCTCTCTGTACTTGCAGTTCCTTTTCTTTTTCCTGGATAATATTTTGAAACACACGTATCTAAAAACAAACAGAAAGTAAATATGAAACCAGTCAAAAAGGTATAGTAAAAGTGTACACTGAATTGTCCAACTAAAGGTAAAGAAAGACAGTGTATTCTGTTTTGTCTCAATTTTGCTTCCACTTAACAGTTATCACCAGTGGTTACTGATGTCAGTGGTGCGTGCAGATAAACCTCCAACTTACATAAAGTTTGTCTGAAATCCATAATAACAAGTTTTAAATGAGAAGCACAGTACTGCTTATTTTTGTGATCACAAATCTTTCTTTTTTGGACGCCACTGTTCTGAGACTTCTAATTTCTAAAAGACTACACTAACTATGTTCATTTCTAGCAAGTTTCTATCAATTAAACTCAAACAGCAGCTTTGAAATCTTGTTGCATCCTCCTCAAAAACTTGTATTCTTTGTTAACTATCTTACAATTTTTATAAGAAGTGGATATAACTTCTAGAATCTTGTAATAATATTTACAAAATACATATTCATGATATGTATTTATTCTATATTATGTTTATATATTATAATTATATGTCATTATATTCATAATATATGTTGTATAAATTATAATACATAGGACAAGAGGAAATGGCCTCAAGTTATGCCAGGGGAGGTTTAGATTGGACATTAGGAAAAATTTCTTCACCAAAAGGGTTGTCAAGCACTGGAACAGGCTACCCAGGGAAGTGGTGGAATCATCATCCCTGGATGTATTTAAAAGCCGTGTAGACATGGTGGCTGAGGGACACAGTCTAGTGGTGGTTTTTGTCAGAGTTAGGTTGATGGTTGGACTCCATGATCTTAAAGGTCCCTTCCAACCTAGACAATCCCGTGACTCTATAAATTCACACCAGCCACCATCCTTAATTCTCATTTCACCTGATGACTGTACAGACCTTTACTCAAGAATCACCCAAAATTAAAAATGGCACTTATTAACTATCGCGAAAGAAACACTACAGCCAAGATTCCACTTCTTCCATCAAAGAATGTAAACACTTTTACAGTGTGTTTACTTACATTTTCCACATACGTAGCTTCTTTTCCTTGGAAATGCTCTCTCTCTTTGTTTTGAATATTTTTAAGGCTTTCAATCTGTTCCTGGAACAAGCTACATTTTTCTTCACTGTCTCCAACCTTTTTGGTAAGGTTCTGAACCAGAATTTGCATGCTTTCTAGTGATGACTCCTTAGCAGCCAGCTGATTCTTTAGAATGCAAACCAAGAGACAATTAGAAGAATGGACCCAGAAAAAAGATATAGTAATTGTCATGAAGCCACCTCCAACCTTTTCCCTCCGTTAAAGCAACATTAAACTCAAAATTCAGGTTTCGTTTTAATTTGAATGAAATTTATCAGCAGATTCTGAAGTTGACACTAATACATAAAAAAGATACTGACAGAAGTAGTAAATAAATATAGACTTAATAATATAAATGAAAATAATCAGTAAAAAAATTTTATTCACATGAAGGATTTGTGCTTTGGACAAGGATCCACCGTAAAATGCACCAGAATTCATTAATTCCTTGAAACCTCTATGGAGATTTTATATTTGAGCTGCTAATATACCTTCAATTCTTCATTGGGCAAGAGTATTTCATTGCTAACCCCACTTGATCCACACGCTATCTGCAAATCAATGATATAAGCATCTCTTTCGGCTAACTTCTTTTCTTTCTCTGCCAGCATGGCATCCATTTCAGTCCCACGACAACGCTGGGCCTCCAGTTCAACGCTCTGAAAATGAAAAGACGCCATCGTTTGTAATCCATACTTCCATCACCTACAGCACAGACTGGTTTGCATTATTTCCTTCTATCTGGTTTAGGGTACTGAAAAAAATACAATCATATTTATAACCTGGTTCAATTTCAAGTGTAATCTTCAATTATTCAGCCTTTCTCTCTGAAATTCTCTGAAATTCTGCAGCATTCACACTCCTGCCACTTTCCACAGTCAACAGTTTTGTCCACAAAACCCATCACGGCACAGAACAGCTACAAAGCAAAACATATCATCCCTTGCCTACACTTCTTCCTGTTATGACTTACTTTTCCAATAAGAATAATGGATGCAAAACAGCAGTTTTGTTCAAAATGCATAAAAACAGTATTAACCCACAAAGCTCATATTTCGTACCCTGTTCTGTTCATTTTCAAACGACTACAAAGCTGCCTGAGGATTCACTGCTCACTGAAGATACGATGACAGAATTCCCATGGTGTTTGCTGGGGCAGGTTGTAGCACATAAACTGGTGTCTACTCAACAGAATATCTATTTATATATTTTACTATATGCTATATTGCTAAACATATTTAAATAAATATACTTAAACATAATCCTAAACGACAATTGTGAAAATGTGAAACAGCATCATATTAAACTTTACCTTTTTTTGTAACTCTTCATTTTTTTGGTTGATCTGGGACTCTAGTTCTTCTATTCTCCTTCTCAGTACTAATATTTTTCCACGATTCGCCGCAGCATTTTCCTGGTCGCCTTCTTTTGATGCCTGCAAAAACAGGGAGTTTTGCATTTTGTAAACAGGTAACATCTGATTTCTGTTCCTCTATCTATTCAGATAGTGCTGGTGGACTATCAGAATTTCTATATGTATCGCTATCGGCTTATAGCAATTATTTGCCATTATAAAAGAAACCAAGTGCAATTGCTAACAATATGTTCTATTAGCAAAACAGATCAGAAGCAAAAATACTGCGTGTCTCTGAGGACCCCTAGGGACTTCAACAAACTCATCTGTTTCTGTTCCCTTTCAACATACTTTCAACAACGACTTTAAAACCCAAAAGTCCTAGAAATGTTAAAGCCTCACTAAAGTTACTTTAGAAGCTGTATGGAGTCAAAACATGCTATTTTGTTGAAGTACAAGGCTTCTCAAACACCACAACTACAACAAAACGATCCGAGAATCTTTGTTAAAGGTAAAACACTGGTCACATAAATGAAACAGTTCTATATTTAATTCACATTCTGCCACCAAGGGTTTTTTTATATTTCCATTTTTATCTTGGACATTAAAGTAACAAGTCAGTTTTTGTTTTCAGTTCTTCTCAATAACTTATCTTCCTGACACACAGGTGTCAAAAGTCTGAGCTGCTAGTAAGATGCAGATCAGTGAGAAATTTTTTAATAAAACTATTTGAAATGAATGTACAATTTTCTAAGTTTCTATAGGAAGATAAAAGAAGAATGAAATAGAAAATAGTCCATCTGAAAAACACAGATGGACTGACAACACCCACAGAGTCTACCCTGATCCTTATCTGACACAGCTAAAAATTTCCACATTTGAGTCCAGCACACAAAACTATCTACAGAATTTATGTCTACTTTAAAATGGAAGGATACTTACCTTCTTCTGTTCTGCTTTTGCCTCCAAGCCTCCTGACTCTGGTAATTGTTTCTTTAGTTCTTCCAACTGTGAGGTTAATGATGCAACCTTGGCTTTGTTTTGCAGCTTCAACTTGGAAAGTTTGGCATCAGCAGATTCCTTCTCCTCCTACAAACATCAAAGTCATGAAGGACTGAATTAGCAACATGAACAACTGTATCCTTCAATTCTTCCATTTAAAAAAAAAAATTAAAAAAGGAAGTCTTAAGTGATTACCAAAAAAAAATATTTCCCCTGAAGAGACGTTATAATGTCACATGCAACAGGTCTGCATATATGAAACAATTTTCATTTCACTATTTCAACTTTCTGTCATAGTTATTATAGAGAAACCAGAGCATTATCATGTAGGAAATTTTTCTATTTTTGATTGCCATAGAAATTCAGGGCTTGATTTTTTAACAAGAAGAGTTCTTTGGGTGTGTTTTTTTTGTGCACAAGACACCTTCATAATACTATAAAAGCATGTTTAATTTTGTTGAAAAAGATGACTTAATTTACAGTGAATTTTAGAAAATTCAGTATTTTAACACTTGGCTGTTTGTGTCCACAGAAGACATTTTTTTAAGAGAGTAAAAATAAATCTCTCGCAGAATCAGACCAACCTTATGAATGTTTAAAAAAATGACAGTAAAGAATAGCAAACCCTCAAAAGCTTTCAGGATATTAGATATAAATTATTTCTAGTTCCAGCCTCCCTAATGCCAGTCAAAAGCAGAGGGTAATCTATATTATTAATTATACATTAATAGTAAGATCATTAGATCATTATACAATAAAAAGACATATATAGGGGAAATAGGAATAACAAATTATCTACAGAAATTCAGTCTGATGTAAGCTGGCATCTCACTAAATGTCCAGGAATGATTTGGATGGTGGTTTTCCCCATCTTTAGCCTAATGAGACCATGTACCTCTAGCTCTTGGGAAGTCAGTCTGTCCCTTGCATCTGCTCGTGCAAGGGCTCATGTCTAATACCCAAGCCCAGTTACAATTTTGGAAGGGAAGACACTGGCAAAAAGCGGTAACATCCAGGAACCACAACAGCTAATCGTGACCAACCCTTCCTGTGTTCCTAGAATTGCTATAACTGAATATAAGCTCATGATAAACAGGAGTGAAGGGGGCTGTTAAACAGCCTTTTTGACATGAATACATGCAGGGTACCTTTAACTGAAGATCTTTATTTCGTAGCTCAGCATCCTTCTCTCTGACAAGCTCCTTTAGCTGCGCTACCAGCTGTTCGGTACTTCTCAGCTGTTCAGTCAGATCTGTCACCGACATGCTCCTTGCATCTGCTGAGCCCGCAGCCTGCAGACATTAAATATACTTTTGAACAAAGAAAACGGTGCAGACAATACTGCCCCTGCAAAAGTTTGGTTGGGTGTTTTTAAAACACATTCAACAAATCTTACTAGAGTACAATACTAAAACTTCGAGATACTATATACCTATACCAGCTGGTTTTTAGCAAGTTAGATGGACACATGGAATTAATATTCCTAAACCAGTTTCTAAGATTCATAGTTAAAAATACAGAAAAACCATCAAAGTATCTAGGTATCTAAAACTGGATTTCCTCATTTACTGGATTTGCATCATAACACCCAGTAGTAGTGTTACAGTAGTGGCAACAAAATATTGATCTAGAATATACTATACACAAAAAATATACTCAGGATAAAGCTTATGTAATTCCTCCAGATGTTTTCTTAAACCCAGATAAGCCTCATGAAGAGGAATAGAGCAGCTGTTACACACAGGAGATTAAATATCGAGCAGACAGTAAGCAAAAACCCAACCTGACTTTAAGAGTCCCAAAACCAAGTCCTCATAAAACCAGTTAAGCAGCTTCTTTATGAAAGAGCAAATACATATTATTTGTATATCATCAATTAAAGATTCTCTATCTCAGAAATTCTTAAGAAAAGCATTATTTTCAAAGTATTCAATACTTACTACTGTTTTGGAAGGAGAATCATCTCCACTACCCCATTTCCACATAGTTTCACGATGGCTATGAAAACATAAATGAAATAATACCACAGTAAGTGTCAGCAACTCTCAGACAACTGTAATTAACTCATACTTCTCTCTACAAATTTCACTGTATAATGCTTGAGACTAATTTGTTAAATTCTGACAGCACCTGTTATCTCTACCACATTACTAGATGTCAAGAAATAATGAAATTATCCATAAAATATGCATAATATGCCTTTTCTAAAAAAATGCTAGTCAGTAGAATGTCAATACTACCAAAAATAATCCAAGGAAGTCCTTAAAGAGTAAATGCCATATAGTATTATTCAGCATAGTTGCTTCTCCCACATATAAATAGAAGACACAAACCATGTGTAGTTTATTAATATTTAACCTGACCTGAAACACTTCCTGCCACTGCAATATGACAGGGAGTATATCAGCGCATATTTCTATAATATCATAAATAAGATTAAAAACATGAAAGAACACCAAAGTGCACTCACTGCTGTGCAACTGCTGTATATCTGAAAAATGAATGTTGCAACCCTTGAGGTGGCTGATCAACACGTAAAACACCCACATGTGAAACCCCAGGGACACAAGTGTTCCTCGCTGCTTCTCCTCCCAGACAGGTACAACAAATTTCTAAATGGCACCAAAGCACCAGACACCTACATAATTACAGTTTCTGATCATGGAATGCTGTGGCTTTCTAATAAATGCAAGTATAGACCCTAACAAGGTTTCAAAAAAAAGGAAAATCCTAAAGATAAATAGGTACAAAACAACTCAAATGTTAAGGCCTTTACTGAATAATAGTGACAAACTTTGTTGAGTAAGAAGATGGGCAAAGTCTATAAAATAGCCCACGCAGTAAATTCCAAATTGTGTCTTGGAGATATAATCTGAAGAGCAGACTAACAAACCTTGTTCAGCCTCTGGACAATATTCCCAGCAGCAGCACGAAGTGAGAAGAGAGGCTGTACCTGTTCAGTAATTTTCACTCTCAACTAGGGATAATGTGTCCTTTTTCTTGGGTATTACAGACTTTTGAAATATGCATACAGAGATCAGTACTGAATTGGGAAAACATTTCATAATCAACATTAGCACACAGTTTATCTTAAAAAGTATGCAGAATGTTAGCAGAGGCTGCTTTTAAAGCTACTTATCATTTCAAAGTTAAAACCAGGAATCACAGACTGCAATCTATGGCTTGTATTATCTACAAGGCCAAACTGGATTCTGTTAAGGATCTTCTCTAACATTAAAATCAACAAACAAGCCATGGGCTTGGGGATGGGAATTACAGCACTTGTTAAGTAGAAACCACCTCTCCTAACTCCTCCAGAGCCGTACCACCAAATCTGTTCTCGGTGAAAAGCTCATTTCCAGATACTTAAAAGGGTTACCCAGGTACAAAGAGGTCAAAGTGACTCACTAGTTGTAAGGTGGTGGTGCATTTGTATTTAATTTATGGATATTTTATCTCATTTCCAGCTCTGACTGATGCAATTACTTTTGCTCACTTCATGTGCCAGCATTCCCACCTGAATACTCTAACTGCAATTTTCTGATGTATTTTTATTTACATCAGAGACACTAAATATTGACTAGTTTTCCCAATCAAGCTGGGAAACAAAACTGAACAGATTTTCCTTATCCAGCATGAGGCCGCTCGGTGATGTTTTTTGCTTTTCTTCTGGGGTATAGCCAGCAAGTTAAAGCACTGAAGCTGGTGAAGGTATGATCTGAATTCTGGACCATTCGACTCGATCTCTTCTCCTTGCAGTACAGCTAAACACAACTCAATTAAGTTTTCTATCACCGCTTTCCTTCCTTTGGCAGCCTGGACATAGCACTATCAGGCATCAAGCATAAAGAGAAGCAGTGAATCCAAATTATCTGCGGCTGCCCTCTCTGAAGTTTTGGCAGTGACAGCTAATTTGTCTTTCCCCTGTAAATTCAAACCGCTCACCCTCACTTTCAAGGTTTCACATTACTTCATCATTGCCAGTCCCTCCTCTTGCTCTTCCTCTTGCATATTCAGTTGGACTCGACGATCTTAAAGGTCTTTTCCAACCTAAATGATTCTATTCTACAATTCTAATCCATTCTACTGAGTTGACAACCATTCTTTTCCATCCACTGTGCGCTCATTTCCGTTAATCTCTTCCTCACTGAAGAACAACAGGCAGCAGTCAAACCTTTCACAAATTCCACAAGATACAACACAGGCCAGCTTGATTTCTTCTGATCCTCAGAGTACTACTGAAGTTCCAGCTCTTATCACAAAGGGATGCTACCAACAAAAAAAGCCACTGGCAGCTTTGCCTTCATACTCGTCTATTCTGTTGTCCCAGCAATAGCTGCAGCCAAATCCCGCTAAAAAAAACCTAACCACGTATTATTCAACTCTGCAATTTCCAGCCTACTTAACTCCCCTGAGTCAGATATCACATGGCCCAGCACAAGGGGCACTCGGGAGCACACAACAGCAGGCAGGACAGGTTTCAGCAGCTGAGGCAGTCACAGGAGTCCCACAGCTTGAAGGTGGCCAATCTACACGGCGAAATACTGAACTGCGTTGTTACAAACACCCGTTTGGATGACTACCCAGGCAGAGCAACAGTCCGCTGAGTCCCACAGAACTCCTCGTGTTTGTCTAACTTTCCCCACATCTATTCCAAAATAGTTCCAATATAAAAGATGGCTTCAAAGAGCACTCATTGATGAAGCTATTAACGTTGGACATTTACCCTTCTCTTGCAAAAATACAGACAAGGGAGGAAAAAAAGAGGCAGAGCTCTGCTCCTTTTACTACCAAGGAAGGTAATGGAAGTCCACTTTCTTCTCTCTTCCACAAGATTACAGCAGAAAAACTGGCAACAGCAGAAGTGTGTAAAAACCCAGGTGTTTTATTACTTAAAATTCATTTCCTGGAGCAATTCTGTGCTTTAAATGCACAGTGGAAGAAAAGCATTTTAATACAATTATTTTCGTACTGTATCTGCACATTTTTGTTTGCATCCTTGCTTGATACCCTGCCAAGGTGTTGGTACTTCTGCTGAATAAGCTAAGTTTGTTTTCAAATGATCCATGCCATCTATGACTTAAAAAGCGCATAAAGATATGACATACAGCAAAGAAGCACAAACACTAAAGCCCTGTTAACCAAACCACAAATACTCTGTAAATATAACAGCATGTTTGTATAGCTATTACATGTGTCTACTATAAATAGTATTCCTAAATAACACTGACCATGTTTTCCTCTTAAAAAAAATATACAAGGGAAGCACTACTTTGTAACTGCACCACTGGAAAAGGAGAGTATCAGTGTAGAGTTCCCAGTGATTCATAGACTGGTTTGGGTTGGAAGGGACCTTAAAAATCATCCAGTTCCAACCCCCTGCCCTGGGCAGGGATACATCCCACCAGACCAGGTTGCTCAAAGCCCCATCCAGCCTGGCCTTGAACCCCTCCAGGGATGGGGCAGCCACAGCTTCTCTGGGCAACCCGGGCCAGGGTCCCACCACCCTCACAGGAAACAATTTCTTCACGATATCTAATCTAAATCTGCCCTCTTTCAGCTTAAAACAGTCCCCCCTCGTCCTATAGCTCCCCTCCCTGATCAAGAATCCCTCCCCAGCTTTCCTGGAGCCCCCTGAGGGGGTGGAAGGGGCTCTAAGTGCAGGTTCATGTGCATTCCCCCCCCCATTTTCGGCGGGGCTCCCCTCGCTGAACGCCTTCACAGCAAGCCCCGCGGCGGGGAGCACCTTTCAGCCCGGTTCAGAAGCCGGCACAAGGCAGGGGAACCCCAGACACACACGCACACACCGGCAGAGACCGGGCTGGCCCTCCCCTCCCTGGGCACGGCCTGCTCCGCCACCGGCCCACCAAGGGGCTCCGGCCGCCCCTCCGGGAAGGCCCAGCAGGGCCTGCCGCCGGCGGGAAGGGGACAAAGCCCAGCGGGGCGACCACCTGCAGCCCCTCTCACCTGCGGGGTGGCGGTGGGGCGGCAGGGCCCTCATCAGCCGGTCAGGGCCGCCACCTCCTCCTCCTCCGCCGCCGCCTCCTCAGCGCAGCCCCCGCAGCATCCGCCACGCCCCGGCGGGAGGTACCGGGCGGCGGCGACAGCGCCCCCTGGCGGCGCGGAGGACCGCGGTCCCCGGCGGTGTCCCCCCGCCCCTGACCGGGTACCGGCCCCCGCCCCCGGGGGGTGATGAAGGAGGTGACAGACCTTGTGCCCGTGTACATGATGCCCTTGGGGCCGGGAAGGCCGTTATGGCCTGAAAAACCCGCAAAAAACAAGGATTCCCTCACCCCGTGACCCCTCCGCACCCGGGAAGGGGAATTGGGAACAAACCAAGGAAACCCGAGGTTTGAAATACCAACATATTTCAATAGAGTGAGACTAGATAATTAACAGTAATAATACTAAAGAACCAGTATTGATTATACTCAGCCCATTCTATCCCAGGAAGCCGGTCCCTCCCAGCAGGGACAGCCCGTGTGGGATCCTGCAAGCGTCGAGGTTTTGGGAGGAACGGAAGGGCCTGGGGCTCCGGCACCGGGGCAAGGAGTTCTCAGGATCCCAGCCACCAGGGGAGAGAGAAGTCAGCAAACTTCCTAATTCATACTGAATGTGACATTCATGGTATGAAATAATCCTCTTAGATTATTTCACCTGCTCTAGGTGACCCTGCAGGGGGGTTGGACTAGATGATCTCCAGATGTCCCTTCCAACCCTGACCGTTCTGTGATTCCATATTCCTCCTATACCTGAGGGGAAAAAAAATTATTCCCCAAGACAATAAAAAAGTGGGATAAGTGTAATTATTCAGTGGAAGAGAACGGAATGTCCGAGGAAAGGCTGAATAAGCTGGTGGTACTTCCCCAACTTGATGAAGAATTTGTATGGGGGAGAAAGGTGGCCATAATATCTTTTGTGTGGGAGGGATAGTGATTGCAATGGACTTAAATTTCAGCAAGGAAGATGAAGTTAAACACTAGGAAAAAGTGATAAATTTCTTGTAAAGAGAAGGAATTTCATTCAGTGGAGGTTTTCAAGGTTAGTGAGGGGATAGGTGCACATAGCGTCAGCAAAAATTCGCAACCAGCCCGTGCCAAAGGAGGAGAGAGGCTTGGAACACGATGTAGAGAAACCCAAGAAAAACAGTCCCAGCCAGACTGGGGCACCTCAGATGTGTTTTTACATAGGTGTGATTTATACACTTCAAACATTCAGGTACAACATGATGCTAGCATTATCTTGATTCTTCAGGGGTACCCTTTATCCTTCACAGACAGCTCTAAGCTTCCAAGAAGCAAAGTCCATATTTTTCCAGGGCCAGGCAATCCTTTAATTTGTTATATTCAGGCATGAACATTGCCAAAGTCTCCAGTACAATTCCACAACCTCATTACATTACAGTGTATAATGTCAACTAATATATATATTCACAAAGTTAAAACACTTTCATACTACAAAGACTCATTGCTCTATAGTTAGTGAAGGAAATTTTCATAACAATAGCTATATTGATCTTGCTTTCAGGGAGAGGAATGGATTGAAAGTCCTTTTTCTAAGTGGAGAAAAGAAAACCACCTCCAGCTTTCTAAGGGGTAGAACATACTTCTAAGTACCAAAGCAAGCTGTACATTGTCTTTCATATTTTGCCTTCTGTAATAATTTAGATAGGCATTTTTCCTGTGTGCAAACTGCAGCTCTCTAGCAGTATCTGGTGCTGTCTGGCTTCTAGTGTGGCCCAGCTACAGCCCCGGCATTTCCCAGACAAGCATCAGCTCATCCTATAATATGTGGAACAGAGAATAAGCCTTAATTTACAGGAGACTACAACATTAAAATGACTGGGAACGCGAAGGAAACCCATCAGACTTGAACAGTGATTAGGTTTCAAGATGTGCTTGTCATTTTCATCACTTCCATTCTGTGCTGGCACAAGGCCGCAGACTCTATCTTCATCCATTTGGGAATGTGGGCTAAATAATTATACTGAGTTATGCCCGTTCTCATCCCTGCCTTGAGCATTCAGTACTACGGCAGAGGAGACGGGGGAGGGCTGCCTGAAGTTCCCTGGAAGGCATTAGCATCTCTGGAAATACAAGCCCGAGGATGAGATGACCTACAGCAGTGCAGGCTTGAACGCGGTGCAGAGCGCTCCTAAGAATAAAAGCTTCATAGGGAAGGAGGAAAATGGGGGGGAAAGCACCACGTTGCACCCTCGAGACACTGTAGGGATAGCTGGCGGTTCAAAAATATTGTGCGTTTTAATGAAACCTAAAGGAAACTTGGATCCTCAAAAAAGCAAGGGAAAGTTTAAAGCCAGCATTCTCATGACCGCCTTCACCCGTTAGTCCCCCTTATGCACCCAGCAGAGCACCAAGTGGACAGTCATGCTTGCACTTTTTCTTCTTCCAGTCAGTCTAGGTTTGCAGCAGTCTCCAAAACAAATACCAGAGTGTATCTGACCACGACCTCCATCTGCTCAACCTCTAACCTTCATGATTTTAGCCCCATCCTGAACTATCTCCATAGCCTTGTTTGTCTTTCTCAAAACCTGCCCCAAGATGGCACCTCTGAATAGCTGTCAGAAAGGAGAAAACAGGAATGGCTGTGCTTCATACTCATCCTTAGCCTCCAAAGTGGATGTTTTAAGTTGTATCAGGCATCAAATCAACCCTGTGCAGCGAGGAAGGGTGTAGTTATTATTCTTGAACAGCAGTAGCGGGCCGTGAATAACTCAGCTAGACTCAGAACCACGATGGGATCTGGATCCTGGGAGAATCTAAGTCAACCCAAAATTCCTAACTGCTTAAACAGAACCAACATCGGGCCATAGGTAGAGATTTTCACATGCAGGAGCATGGGTTTGGATGCAACACTCCAAAACATTAAGCCCATCTATATTCAGATCACTTTTCCTCCTCCTCCTCCATTTCTGAGCAGAGATTTTTTCTGCATTGTATCTGTAATACTGAGATTCTGCTAAAAGCTGTTGTTATAGCACAGCCATCCTCATCCGTGGGCAAATAAACACTCGGAGGTGAAATCAAGAGCAGCAGAAGTGGAAGGTATACACAAGAAGATGTCAATATAGGCAGCTTATATGTAAAGAAAGATTGGTCTGTGGGTTGAGTCTGCCCTGTAGCCTCTTCAGGAAGCAAAAATTATAGAATTTTCAGGTATATGGGGATGTATGTATCAATGTTGCCTGGGGAAATGCTCTGTATTTACACCTGTATATTCACACCTGTATCATCATCTTAATTGACTCTCCGGAATTAGTTAACTTCTTTTCCTAAAACTTTGCTCCAAACATTTTTTATTCATTCCACTTAAACCCAAGAAACCGAAGGCATTTTTAACCTTTTGCTTTTCTAGGCTCCAGAACGATTTTTCCTGTGCTGTATGTTGTCACACTGTAAATAATTAATGCAGCATATAAACCCATAAAGATAACGTCATCTGCAGGTCTTTATTTTATCCCAGTGTATAAATTATTCTTGGAAAGATGGGAGTGGAAATGACAACCTGCTTCTTTCAGGGATCCCACAGCCAAATGAGCTGCTCTCTTCTCCCTCTCTAAAATGCAGGATGATGTTATTGCCTGTTAGTGCAATATTAACACTGTGTGATCGAGGCAAAAAGCGCAGTGTACTCGTTTCTGCCCAAACACACGTGGGCATCTTCCAGATAGCACTTGCTGGAATATTCAGGCTTTATCTTGCAGCTTGACTCCATAGAATCACAGAATGGTTTGGGTTGGAAGGGACCTTAAAGATCATCTAGTTCCAACCTCCCTGCCCTGGGCAGGGACACCTCCCAGCAGACCAGGTTGCTCAAAGCCCCATCCAGCTTGGTCTTGGCTCCTTCTTCCCTGCCAACCCTAGGACTGGCTGCATTGACCAGCGAGATGCAAGCCCCTCAGAAACACCCAGAGATTCAGACACATGGAACTCCTGCCCAGCAGGAGGAACGCTGCTGTTATTAAATGCATTTATTATTTATATAACTGCAGTCTCCAGATGCCCCAGTTAGCACAACAGTGAGTTACTTAATGTGGAGATCTCTCCTGGAACTAGTTGATTATCTTAGCAATTCCTCCTCCCTTTTCCAAAATAAAAGCTCCTCGCTGGTCAGCCTCCTCACTCCTCTCACTCCAACAGGCAGTGGGAGGAAATTACTTGCTCTGCGTATCTGTTTTTTCCCCATGCCTCTGCTTCTTTTCACAGTTTCCTGCATCCTGAAATAGCACGGAGACATCCCACCTTGTCTTTGATGAGGGATGGTTAAACTAGAGAAGGATAAAATAAAATCCCTCCCAACCAGGTATGTCAGCCCCATCTTCCCACCAGCACCACAGGGCTTCCAAGCTCTCCATGGCCAAGTTCAAGTCAAAGGACCCGCTAGACACCGCCAGGTAGAAGGCAGAAAGCAGGATGAGGGACTGAAGGAGGAATTAATGGCAAAGATACATCACAAGAAGGAATTTCTGCACATGCTGCTTGCTGCTACTGCAGCTTCCATTTGCTGGCTCCTTCCTTCTTGTTCCTATAGGGAAAAATAACTCCTTTGTGAACTCATGCCCTCACCAAAAAAAGGGAGTAAGGGTTATGAGAGCGATGAATATTGAAAATTAGATGCTGGGAAGGACACTCTTTGATGATTATATGGCCACTAGTATATAAACCATGTGCATTGGCAAAAAAAATCATGCTGGACGGTAAACAGTAAGGATGAGGTTTTAGCTATGCTACTAATTCAGAGCAGAACAAACCAATTAGATAATTACAAAACAAAATCAAAAAAAAAACCCAGACAACAGTGGCAAGTCACCCAGTGCTCGCTACGCAGAGCAATAGGCACATTTGCACAGCAACAGAGCCGTGCACCCCCAGTACATTTTTCACTCTCCTGCATCTTATGGGATGCAGCTAAACCCCACAAAATACCTGGCACCTGCACTTCCCAGGGAGGATTTTGCACTGATGTGGTCCTTGTATGGAGAACGGATCCCTGGCACCCGGTACTATCTTGTCCTACTCTCACTAAATGGAATCATATCTGCTCAAAGGTGCTGATGGCTCTGGTTGCTTACCCACCTTTGAGGGTTGGCCATCAAATCTGGGCATCATACAGCAGCAGGGGGAGAAGTTCCCACGTTCCAGCAGCAGTCGCTGCTCAACAACCCTCATCGGTCAGACTACAAAGGCCTAAAGACGCAAATACATCTCAAAACAGAATCACAGAATCACAGAATCTTAGTGGTTGGAAGGGACCTTTGAGATCATCAAGTCGAACCACATTGAAAAAAAAAACCAAAAACAAAACCAACAATAACAAAAAAACCCCACAAAACAAACAAAAAAAACCCCAAAACACCCAAACAAACACAAAAACACACCCACAACCCAAAACAAAACAAAAAAAAAACCCACAAAACCCAGAAAAACCACACAAAAAAAAAGCACCCACCAACTAAACCCCACACCAACAACTCCACACACAACACCACACCACCAATCAATAATCTTGGGCACTAGAGCATGCCCTGAAGAGCCATGTCTACACGTTTCTTAAATACCTCCAGGGATGGTGACTCCTGAAACATGAAAGCTTGCCATCACCACTTAGCTTGTAAATGGCACGAGATGCCAATCAGGCCACGTAACTCATCGACCTCACCCAGGAGAGGGACAAATGGGATGCTTTCCACTTGGAATCTAGTAATTCTTTAAAAGGTTGTTTGCTATCATAGCAATTGCCGCTGCAAACTGTCTCACTTTGGTACATGCATTCTCACCACGGGAATTAAACAATGTTCACGTTGATCTTTACACAAGAAGTGGCCTTCGTGAGTGCAAAACACAAGGACTTGTTGCTCAAGCTGCTTCTAGAGGCCAAAAAAAAAAGGAGAAATACGAGCGATTACACAGATAGAAAGAAAGCATTCAAGGCTATCAAAAAAAAAAACATTAAAAATTATTGTTCAAACTATTTTCAGACAGACAAAACACAGAGCCTCTTTTTGCGCTTATTAAAACAACAACAAAAGAATATTTTACATGTGGAGAGCATAGGGCAATCAAACGGGTTGAGAAGCGTCAACCATCAAAAGAGAGACATTAAGAATATGACAGAGGAAAAATGTTGCATCCAAGACAGTTTAAGCACAAGGAATCTGTCAGCTTGTCTAACACAAATACCTTCTATGCTACAAACTTTCCCAAACTGTATATTGAGCCAGGGCTTTAAGAACCATTTTTTAACCTAAAATGAGCAAGAGCTCGACAAATGGTGCTACGTGAGTGGAAAAAAGACACTGTGCAGAAATTACTGTCTTTTAAGCGTCTGCTTTTGTTTATCAGATGGGAAACAAAAAGATGGAAAGATAAGAGAGTGGGAAATGAATGTTTTCTTCTTTCTAGCGCAACATCAAATCACCATTTCCAGTACCTGTTAAATTGGGAACGGACATCAAAAGGCTAAAAGTATAATTAGCCTGTAAGAGAGGGGGAAAAAAAATATTATTTTCCAGTTGTCTGACTTCACAAATATGAAATAAACTGCTTTCTATTCAACTTGGCCAGACACTTCAAGCAAACTCTTTCTAGTAAGATCATTCACGACTTGGGGAGTATCGTATGTAACTGCTCTCCCTCCCGAAACAGGTATTAGAAGTTAGCTAAAGCTAAGGGGAGAGGAGGGGAGAAGAAACAACCAATACTCCCACAAAGAAATAAATCAGTATGTAGGAGAATAAAACCACGTGCTAGTGGAAAACTGCACAGGAACGCTGGAGAGCCATCACAGTAAATACATTCCATGTCATGCTTCAGGTGTTAAAGTAGTTAAACAGGGACAGCTCTTTTTTTTTTTTTTCTTCCCCCAAATCATGGTATGTTCATATCTCCAATGAGATGATTCTCAAGTAGAAGTGATTGAGAGACCACATATTCTACTGCTTCCCCCCAGTGCCGCATCGTTGCCAGCTCACCTAGAGAAAGATTGCTAACTCTCCTGATTCCCAAGCACAGGATGGTTTGGGTTGGAAGGGACCTTTAAAGGTCCTCTAGTCCAACCCCCCTGCAATAAGCAGGGACATCTTCAACTAGACCAGGTTGCTCAGAGCCCCTTCCAACCTGGCCTTGGGTGTTTCCAGGGATGGGGCATCTATCACCTCTCTGGGCAACCTGGGCCAGGGTCTCACCACCCTCCGCGTAAAAAATTTCTTCCTTATACCCAGTCTGAATCTACCCTCTTTCAGTGTAAAACCATTGCCCCTTGTCTTGTCAAACAGTTCTCTGAAGGAAATCATCACTCAACACTAACCAACTACACACAGCACCCATCTCCAGAGAAGGAGCAAGAGAATTCTCCTTGCACTTGCTGAGAGCCTCTGGATGGGAAGCGTGGATGCATCTCACGCAGAGACAAGGAGTTATATCCAGCTGGAAATGGCACGTCAATAAATAACCACACTCACCACATTTCCCTTTTTGACGTTTTTATTAATCAAAGACAGCATGACTTCCCTATTTTGAGTGACCAGAGCGATCCCGGGATGGTTTCACAGCTAAGCTTAACCAAAAGATACACTGGCAGAATACATCATGGATTTGGTGTAACACCCTTGGTTATGACTGGGTGAACTGGTGTCACTGGTACCCCGCACAGTACAAGCTCAGAAAGAGAATATGCCATTGGCAACGGATCACGACTCTTGCCAGGGACATGCCAAGTGCTCCAGGAGAGAAAAAGGAGAATATGACATTGTTCCTGACTGCAAGGGCCCCCAAGTCCTGGAGACATCTCAAAGGTCCATCTCCACGGCAGAGGCAGAGCAGCACGCAGAATATTTCAGCTCCAGACCTCTCACACATACAGACCAAGCGGGTTTTATTCATGCTATATAATACACATATATTTTGTATTGGCATTTATAAAGTTGCCTAAAAGTAAAAATATAAACTTCTGCAAGGTTTTGTTTAACACTCTTAGGTAGAAGCTTGAAGGGTTAAGTTGACACGGCACTGTTTCCCAACAAAAAACCAAAAAGCTAACTACCTGGGGAAACAACCTAGACGTGCCCTTTCAATTCCTTAGTGTTTTATAAACTACTTTCGGTATAACCATAAATACTCAGTGCAAAGCACATGCTTAGTTAAAATCCTAGGCATGGACAAAGCGTAAGGGGGGAAAAAGAAAGCTTGCAAAAGAAGCTAGCGTGTGCTGTCTGTGCGCTCACAGAAATATAAAAAGAGGCAAAAGTGTTCCTCACTTAGATAGCATTATTTCAGTTTAAGAAATGTAGATGTTTTCTCCCAAAATAACAGTACTTACAAGGTTATATCATTGGCTTGTAAAAAGGAAAAAAAAATAATAATTACAGCGATGGGAACAAAGACTTTACAACACTTGAAACTAAGTATTTCCATACTCATCAAACCAATATTTCCAAACTCACCAAAAAAAACCCACAGAAATCCCAACCAAAACCAATCACCATTTATGGGATGGTAAGAAATGATAGTTTTCCAGCATAAAACCTGGAGTATTCCTTCCCTTCCATATCACCCACTGAAGCTCGCCCAGGTTCTCCACAAAATAACACTGCTTCTTAACGAGTTATCTTCCCCAGGAATACGGCAGACCAAAATGCCTGAATTCCCCATAACTGGCAACAATACCCACCTCCTTCCTGTGACTGGAGACAGTGATTGAACAGACAGAACCTTAGCAAACAGAATTTAAAACTAAAAGGTAATGTTTCAGCCCACAGTTAGAAACTGAAAATGCGAGAAGTACAATTCAGAAAAAGAGTTAATGATTTTGTATGATTTCAGCTCGATAGTACGGCACACAAATCAGGGCTGTTAGAGAAGCATCCGTAACATGGTCAGCACAGAGGCAATACTGAGGGCTGCTTTGTTAACCCCAGGAATTGCACCTCCATTGCACAGGTCGTGTTGGCAGCAGAAGAATTCAAAATTATCCAAGTGGAAGGATTCGGCAATATCGTTCACGCTGCACTGGGATGCCTTCCAGCAGGCGGAAGTTCTCAATTTACCTACAAAAAAATAAAATTAAACGGATTAAGAGAATATTGAAAGTAATACCATTTTTGGTACGGAGAGAGAAATGCTGCCTAGACTCCTGCATACTTGCTTTTTTAGTTTCAAGTGGTTAGATGTTTCCAAATTTGCTTTCACTAGGAATTTAGGAGTGTGAATAGCGAGAGCAAGCCATGGTCCTACCTCCACAACGCTCTCTTGCAGCTCTTGACCACAGGTTAAGAAAGATTTCTAGCTCAAGCTAACCAGTGCTTCCAGTTAAGTCCGAATGAATCAATGGGAGATGCAGGGTGGAGTTTGAGTGACACCCTTTCTCATGACAGAGGACAGTGTGTCACCATCTAACTCCACTTGTAATGCTCTTGCATTGTCCTACCACATGACCATTCTCCTTCAACAAAGCTCAGAGCAAGTCCAGTAACTCAAGCTACTCTTTGTGCTGAGAACCAGACCCGTCAGACTTGACCAGCCCCGTTTCCAGAAGCAGTATGGAGGAGACAGAGCTTGAAGAGAAGAATAGTCCTCTCCTTTTCTTCCTCACAGAATCACATGGGGTTGGAAGGGAACTCTGGAGATCATCTAATCCAACCTCCTGCCAGAGCAGGTCCACCTCGAGCAGGTTGCACAGGAACGTGTCCAGGCGGGGTTTGAATATCTCCAAAGAAGGAGACTCCACCACCTCTCTGGGCAATCCCTTCCAAGGCTCTGCCACCCTCACAGGAAAGAAGTTCCTCCTCATGTTTAGGTGGAACTTCTTATGGTCAAGTTTGTGCCCATT
>JAOQGH010000040.1:64404984-64428735 GCA_025769975.1 Gallinago jamesoni
TCCTTTCAGGTAGTTGTAGAGGGCAATGAGGTGTCCCCTCAGCCTCCTCTTCTCCAAACTAAACATGCCCAGTTCCCTCAGCCTCTCCTCGTATGACTTGTTCTCTAGACTCCTTGCCGGGAGGGGTCTAGAAGGCAGGAGAGATTCAGACCCCACTCAGGGGGGTGTCTTGGTCACAGAACTGTGTTGGTTAGAAAGAACTTTTAAGATCATAGAGTCCAACCAGCAACCTAACACTGACAAAACCACCACTAAACCATGTCGCTGAGCACCACGTCTGCCTGTCTTTAAATACCTCCAGGGATGACAATTATTACCTTTATTATTACCCTTTCAGTGTAATCATTTTTACTAATATGTAATCTAAACCTCCCCTGGCGCAACTGGAGGCCATTTCCTCTTGTCCTAAGAAGGACATGGAGCTGTTGGAGCGGGGCCAGAGGAGACCACGGAGATGCTGGGAGAGCTGGAGGTGAGACAGCTGGGGGCTTCAGCCCAGAGAAGAAAAGACTCTGGGGAGACCTCAGAGCTCCTTCCAGTCCCTCAAGGGGGTCCAGGAGAGATGGGGAGGGACTCTTGATGAGGGAGGGGGACCATAGGATGAGGGGGAAGGGTTTGACACTGAAAGAGGGGAGATAGAGATGAGATATCATGAAAAAATTGTTTCCTGTGAGGGTGGTGAGAGCCTGGCCCAGGTTGCCCAGAGAAGCTGTGGCTGCCCCATCCCTGGAGGGGTTCAAGGCCAGGTTGGAGGAAGCTTTGAGCAACCTGGTCTGGTGAGAGGTGTCCCTGCCCAGGGCAGGGGGTTGGAACTGCATGATCTCTAAGGTGCCTTCGAACCCAAACTGTTCTACGATTCCCCCCATCCATCATTAAGCATAGCTGTCACGCAACCACTCCTGCGGTTAAACAAACAATACTTGCTCGCAGCATGAAATACCTGGAACTCACTGTAGCGTTTTAAAAAGGATTCTGGATTTATTTTTGTTCCCACAGCACAACGGCCAATTCATTTGTTAAGCCCTCAATCCCTCAGAACTTAAATCCGATTCTGTCTGCGTGTTACAGCAGTTGAGATGATTATCAGTCTCTCAGGGGCTGGGCTCATCAATGGCTTTAAGATTGTGGCTCTGTTTAAGCCATAAACAAAAGGACGTAAGAGCAAGATGCTTGTATGTTATTGTATGCAACTTAGTAAATGAGAATCCAATCAAGATTTGATATAAAAAAATAATCCCTTCATTTATCAGTCAATCCCTTAATTTATAAATTAACAGCAAGACGTGCTGGTAGCCCAGAAAGCCCCCCACATGCTGGACTAAATCCTCAGCAAGGTGAGGGGGGGGGGATTCTGCCCCTCTGGGGAGACCCCCCTGCAGTGCTGCCTCCAGCTCTAGGGCCACCAACAGCAGAAGGACATGGAGCTGTTGGAGCGGTGCCAGAGGAGGCCCCGGAGATGCTGGGAGGGCTGGAGCCCCTCTGCTGGGAGGACAGGCTGAGAGAGTTGGGGGGGTTCAGCCTGGAGAAGAGAAGGCTCCGGGGAGACCTTGGAGCTCCTTCCAGTCCCTGAAGGTGGTGAAGGCAAAGCAATAAGATGCTGCTGAGGAAGAAAAGACCTTGGGCAATCAAAGACAACAAGTGTGTTGTATCAGCCTGTAGATAGTGAAGAGACACAGGGAGCCTAACTTGGGAAAAGCAGGGCATTCCCTTGAAACTGCAAGGTTGGTGGTTGTTACAAAGTGTTGAAAATAAGAAGTGTGTGTCCTTCAGGTGATCCAAGCTCCTATAGCTATGGTCCTCTCAGATAAGACCTCCACGCACTGAGCATGAGCAGTAATTTAGGCACATACTATACTTTTAATCCAAAAATGAGAATACAAGTAGCCCTTATGATGAAATCATAACCCACCAACGATGAGTATAGTATACTAATTAGTTGGTTTTTGTAAGATATAAAAGCTTACGATGTACAAGCTGAGGTGTGCCAGCTTCATGGAGCTTCCACCAAGCACCCATCTCAGCTAAGACACAAAATAAATACCTTGGTTCTGTGTGCAGAGCAGTTCTTTGTACATTGGGTGAGGAACCTAGATTTGGGACAACAAAGGGGGCTCCAGGACAGCTGGGGAGGGACTCTTGGTCACGGGGTGGAGCAATAAGATGAAGAGTAATGGTTTTAAACTGGAAGTGGGGAGATTGAGATGAGAGATTAGGCAGAAATTGTTTCCTGTGAAGGTGGCGAGACCCTGGGCCAGGTTGCCCAAAGAAGCTGTGGCTGTCCCATCTCTGGAGGGGTTCAAGGCCAGGCTGGATGGGGCTTTGAGAAACCTGGTCTGGTGGGAGATGGAAGGGGGTTGGAACTGGATAAGCTTTAAGATCCCTTCCAACCCAAACCACTCTATGATTAATTCACTTAGAAAATTTAGACCTGAGGAACTGAGAACTTCACTTCAGCCATAGACAAACATTACCCGTTCTCCCTTCCCAAAATCTGGGAACAGTTCCCCTGTACAGAGGATACTTTCATCTATGTCGTTGTGGATAAACGGTTATTTCCAACTATTACTATAAAAAATGTCAAGGGGGGGGGGGGGAATAATCCAGCACTGGAATAACTTGCACAGCACTTGCACTGTTGGGTTTTTTTTCCCCCCACTGGCGCTCTCACCACTTGTTTTTCTCTCGTGTGATGAAATCACAGCAAGGGAATGGTGGCCAAAGGTTCTCTCTGTTAAACTATCCAGCCAGCAAAAGCCCACAAAAATGCTGAAGGAATCCTACAGCGCAATTATGCTTGCCTACTGTCAGCGTAAGCCTTGCCCAGGTACAAAAAAAGGAGGACTAGACAAGTTCCATGTTTGCGTTGGATGCGCTGGGTTTGTAACTGTTTTCATACATGTTCAACACGGCTTGTTGTACCTTGACAGAAGTCCTAGCCAAGCATCAAACACTCAGAATCCATGCCAGGAGACCCTGGTAGAATCACAGAACCACAGACTGCTATGGGGTTGGAAGGGACCTCTGGAGATCTTCTGTCCATCCCTGCCAAAGCAGGTTCATCTACAGCAGGTTGGACAGGAACACATCCAGGTGGGTTTTGAGTATCTCCAGACAAGGAGGCTCCATCACTTCTCTACACAGCCTGTTCCAGGGCACTCTCAAATTTTTTCTCGTGTTGAGATGGAATTTCCCGTGTTCCAGTTTGCGCCCGTTGCCCCTTGTTCTGTCACCAGGCACCACTGAGAAGAGTCTGGGCCCATCCTCTTGACACCCACCCTTTAGATATTGATCAGCATTGATAAGATCCCCTCTCAGTCTTCTCATCTCCAGGCTGAACAGACCCAGGTCTTTCAGCCTTTCCTCATAGGAGAGATGCTCCAGTCCCTTCATCATGTTTGTAGCCTCTGCTGGACTCTCTCCAGCAGTTCCCTGTCTTTCTTGAACTGGGTGACCCAGAACTGGCCCCAGTGCTCCAGATATGGCCTCACCAGGGCAGAGCAGAGAGCGAGGATGACATCCCTTGACCTGCTGGGCACACTCTTTTTAGTGCACCCCAGGAGACCACTGGCCTTGGCCACAAGGGCACACTTCTTCCACATGGTCAACTTGCTGTCCACGTTGTTCTCCTCTTCTAGTGAAGACTTCCATGGTTCAGCAGCACTGGAAACACAACAGATTCCTTGTTTTCTTCAAGGATCTCATCCGCTTCACTTTTCATCCCAATCTGGCACAATCTTCAGAGCTTTGGGTGGGGTGAGGAGAACCACTGGTGTGAACCCTACTTGAGATGCACATAATGAAGAGTTACAACACTGCAGCAACACCACATCTGGCAGCTTTAGGCAATATGCCATGTGCTAAAATAGCTGCCTGGAGCAACAGAATAACCATTTCCCCATCACAAACATATGCTTTTGGTACAAAAAGAGCAACGTGTCACTCCACTACCTGGTGATCTCCTCACTTCATACAGGCACAGGTCACAGAAGTCCTGTGGCCACCAGTTCTGCTTGGACCAGAGACCTCAAACCCCCCACATCCCAGTGCTCAGAAGCTGACAGAATAGCACTGCCCTGGATCTTGGCTTCTCCTACGGTAAGAAATAATTATAGTTCCTCTTTAACAACCCAAGGGAGAGCCGCTCCCTGAGAAAGGCAAGATCAACATGAGTTGGGAGGTGTTTCTGTAGAGCCTTGTGACCTTGTGCTGATACTGCTCAACCCAAACACACAGATCCTGGCAGAGCACAAAGCAAACTTTCGACCATGAGAGTTATCGGTCCTTAAGAACACAGAGCAGACCGATAGCACTGCAGTAAGTCCTAGTTACTCTAAAATCCCCTTTTGACTCATCCTTTTGAGAAACGATGAAATTTTTGTTAAGACAAAGCGTTACACCACAAACATCACATTTTCCCTCACGGTTAAAACAGAGGAATCCTCAAAATGGCAACGTTTTAAAGTGACTCCAACACTCACACTGCTGCTCAGACTTCTGCAAAAGACAACACAAGGGTTTTTTTGCTTCTCCAGATGTTTAACCCAAAAGACTGTTGCACTGAAAATATCTTTTTCTACCTTGTACCATCGTGGAAGATCCAAACGCTTCTTGGCTCTAGGGAAAGAGGAACACACAGAGAATCTAGTATTTGTAAAAAAAACTCAGGCTTTCTGTATGAGCAGTAACAGACACATTCAGCTGGAACCACAATATACTGGTTTTCCTCATAGGAACTACTAATTCTGGATGTCAGAGAGAGGAACCACCACCAGTCACAGAAGTCACACAATTACTGTTCAAGACCTGGCAAGAAGAGTCCCATGTAGCACTTCAGAGCAAAGGAGGCAGTTGTTTATTAATGACAATGGAAACAAAATAAAAGTGATAAAGCAAACAGATACTTCTTTAAATATAAAGTTTCTAGTGTTTCTGGTGTTCTGTCAGGCTCCCTTTTTTTTTTTTTTAAAATTCAGGAGTAGTTACAAAAATCCATAGTGGATTTAGGGGAACATGATACTTCAACAGAAATTTGTCTCCTATGACAAAGTCTGAACAGCAAACATCATATAAAGAAAAAAAAAACACTTAAAACTTATTTACAAATTCATACATTGTAGTCATTGAGAAACTTCTTGGTTACCGAGTGGCAGGTTATGCACGTACACTACATTCCAAAAGGCAGTATCTAATCAGAGTCACTTCGCATAAAATTAAGCTGAAAGACAGATTGTCTAAAAATAAGGCCAGTTTCGTTCCTAATTTATGCGTTTGATGACCGAAGTTTTCTGGCACTTCTATGTTAACTAAAAAAAAAAAAGCATAAGAGCACCTGATCTCACCCAAACAGGATATACAGACCAAATTGCAAGTTTCCTTCTTAGGTTCAAAGTAGGAACTAATGAGAAAGGACAATAGTATGCACCTTTTTTGCTGTCTTGTCTATTGCTAATTTTAAATGCTCATATAAAAACAAATCCCCACACCATATTCGCAATATGATCATAAATAGGCAATAGTTTAAAAATGTAAGATATGATTACTCAGACTATCAAGCTGTTTTGCACTTCAGGAAAAAGTAAACAAAGCCCAAACACCTTTCTCTTCCTCTCCCTCCCTCTCCCTGTCCCATCCCCTCCCTCAAGTCCCCTCCCCACATCCAAACCAGGGAAAAAAAAAAAAAAAGTTATAATCTGATGAATATTAGAACTGGCACCAACATTCATGCTAGTTGCCCCGATGTGCAACAGAAAGTTCATTTACAATAGTCAGAAACATTCTTATGCACTAGCCCCAGAGAGTTCAGTTTCTGAAAACAGTTTGTTTGGGAAAAAAAAAAACCCATCAGGTATGACGTGGGCAGCGTCCAGAAGGTGCAGGAATGTCCAAGACTCTACGTCGATCTTCGTATTCATCAGTGTCTGTGGAATCTTCATCTTCATCCACTGCATATTCATTATGATTTGGTTCCTAATATAAAGTACATGCATACTTAATTAAAATCTTCTATTCCAGCTAGCTCTAAGAAAGCATTAGCAATTCCCTAGAAAAATCTGAAGCCTGTATTACCATGTTAGTAGCTGGAGCAGACACTGGACTCTATGTCCTAAAACCAGCTCATTGCAATTATAAAGTTTAATTTGCAATAGAGATCGTTTTGCCAAACTATTTGACCTTTAACTCATAAAATACCCATTAGCTTTCATTATTTCATACGTATAAGTAGGAAAAGTCACAATCAGTACTTTAGTTGTATCCGTTTTCTCAGTGGCTTATGTTGTCTTTTAATAAGAACTAGTAATGACCCTTTGTTTTTAAACTATCTTTAAAACGGAGGTAGAGCAAAAGAGAAAAGCAAATTATTTGTTCAGTCAAGTGAACAGAAGGAGGTTACAGCTGCCAGAAATGTGAGCACCGAGTTAAGAGATGCCAGTTTCTGTGAGAAACACGACATCTGCTGGCACTTGCTGTTAGAGCTACTGGTAGCGAGTATCAAGTCCCTGGAAAAATGTGAGGAAGTGTCTGGTAGCTGTCTGTCCTCAAGGAAAGACTTGATGCTCGCACAAAAAATTTCAATTTCTATCTGAATTAGTCACTAAATAAGGGCTTCGCTAGCAATAAAATATTCTTCTCTAAATGTGTCGAAGGGAGAAATTATACCATTCATCTGCACTCCCCAAACTAAAACTACATCATAATTAACAGTCAGCTAAACATCTTACCGATTTGCAAAGTCATTAAATGACTTTATGAAATGCACTTTAGTGAGAACTAATGGACATCATTAAAAAATAATCTATGACAAGCCGAACTGCATCTGCACTTACCATTCGTGCTGTAGACACCTTGAATGTTGGGCACACCATATGAAATCTGGGAATTGTGACATTAAAGAATTTGTCCTTGTAGTAGAGGCAGTGGAAGGTGTAATATCCCTCCATGTATCCAGATGTTGTGGAAAACGTGGTACAGCTGGTATATTCATAGACTCTCCCTGGACTGATAATTGGAAACTCCCCTGTTGGTAAAATATTAGATGACAACGGTGAGGTCTGAAGTAGAACTACAATTTAGCAGTTTGCTAAAGCACTCGCACTGCACACCATATTCAGACGGATCATTTTACATTCCAGTGGATGCATAAAAGATTCTCAGCAACTATTGATGTTAAAAAACAGTCTGACGAGTGGTTAACTATCAGGATGTTCAGTTATCCCTTGTAAAACAACTTAGAAGACAAAACAGATGGATACGTCTCCGTCCGTTTCAAGCAACAAAATGATTTTGATGCAAACCATACAACTACCACCCTCTGTCACCATGACAAGCAGCAAATAACACAACTTCCATAACACGTACATGAAATACAGAAACATTCTCTCTATTGGGTTCAAAAAAGCCATCTCTTACTTACCAACTACTCCAGGTCCCTGAACTTCTTCTACATCACCTTTGGCATTTGTTATTCTCCAGTACCGACTGTCCAGCTGACAAGCCTTCTCAGGAAGAGCATCTTTGGACATTTCAATTCTGGAAGCCAAACACCACACTCAACGTTAGTTAACTACTTCCACACGTGTTAAGAAATGCTTTAGTATCCTTGGGCTCTCTTTCCAAGCAGACTGAGGAAAAAAAACAAACCAACACAAAAACCCTAAGGTAAAGTATACTGAATCAGTTGTCAGGATCATCCCCATGTCTCTGCTTCACTATCTATTGTTATTGACCCCTCTCTAAATTGTTAAGAGTTACTTATAATTTCTTTCCCCCACCTATCACCGTATTTAACCAATTACTAACTTGACTGGTACTTTGCATCCCTGACCGGGAAATGATTCCTTATTTTTTTTATTTAAAAGTACAGCATGTTGAGCACATCCTAATAATTTTAGTACATTTATGACTGTCCATAAACTTGCAACAACTGACCCTTTGAACATTACATAGGTCTTTCCTGTGTTGTAAGAGTTAATTCAGTAGTTATTTTTACCTGATTCTGTAAGTGAAGAAATAATGTGGTGGATGTACAGAACTGAGTTCGGGTAGAAAAGATGTGGACACGGAAACTGTTATATCTCCAGTGGTGGCAACACATTCTTTATCGTGAACGTACCTACAGAAAGGAAAAACATTAAACTCTGCAAATAACTCAGTGCATTCAATTCAGAAATCTAAACATGTAAAGTGATTAGTCAATTACTAATAAGAGCACAGTATTGCTAGGTTAAAAGTAGTTCTTAACTTGTCATTTGGCTTTTAAATAAAGGATGTATGTGGTGTCTTCATGACCTATACTTCCCCATTACCTAAATTCATACAGCTATTGATCTCTTTGTATTTTCATTAATGCCTGTATGAAGCTGAGCACATAATTTGATCTGCAGTCTATGAAGATACTCTTGTTTAACAAAGATGTGTTGTTATGCTATTTAAAAGCCAAAAACTAGCAGCTCCCACAGCAAATCAATTTACAGAGCAGGAACTTGGTTCTATAGCACCTTGGTCTGATGTAATTATAAGGTTCTTGCTTATAACTAAAAGAAATAAAACCTGCATGGAGATTCAAACACCAGAAAGGTCCTGTTTCAGTGTTAATTTAGAAACCAGTTCATTGAAACAATTGCTTTTTTAACTCAGGACAGTCCTGCAGCTGCAGCACATTTATTCTGGCAAGCAGAATAAATATTATGCTGTTCGCTGAGCTTCAGATCAGTTATAACGCAAAATTCCGGTCCCATTAACACAAAGTTACAAACTGTGAAGCTTCTGCTAAAAAAAAAATAATTCCTTAACCATTGTGTTTTACAGCTTCATCTGCAATAAGTTTAACATCCTCTCCCCTCTCTCCACCATCAGCTTTATCATCAGATACCCATAAGTACTTGGAAAGAGGCTGGCATTCTAACAGGGGCATCCCAACCTTGCAGCGAGGTTATAAATCCCAGTCACAATACCTGAAAATCTGGTCTCTGATGATCGGATAACCACCAGTTACAACTTTGTTTACATAGGATGTAAACCATTCCAAGTAAGATGTACCTAGATGCCAAAGAAGAAAAGTATTTATAAAACCAGGCAACTTTACCACTTGGCCCATTACAGTAAGTACTTCAAGGAAACAGTTTAAAGCTTTGAATATTTTTATAATAAACTCTCAGACTTCTTTAGATAAGTCAGTCCATATTCTAGTCTATTTTACCAATAAAGATCATTTGGAGAAACCAACCAAGAACTAAGAGTTAAGGGTGCACACTCCAGAAATGACAACAAAGAAAAAATATCTTTCTTAAGTATTTCATGTTATAACCATGGTCTTCAAATGCTGGTGTCTCTCATCATCTGGTTTCCTGCTATGACTGGGAAAGATGGCAAGTATAGTCGCCTATACTGCTCATATAGCTAAAGCATACAAGCCCACTGGTGGATTTATGGAATTATGTTTCCATATGAATGGAGTTACATGGTAGCAAGTTGTAGAATTTCCCTCTCCTTAAAAACAGGGATAATTCACAGACACACTCCTGCAACAAGCCCAGAAGACTATGGCTGTATCACATTCCAGCCTGGGAACCTGGGATTTTGACACACTTCCAGCCATTGTCTGAGAACAGCTTTTCATACACCTACAGCCATTAATTAGGAACAGCTTCGTTTTTAAGTAGACAGTCAAGCTGTCACATTCAACTCTCAAAGAAGAGAGTTTCATACAAGAGATACTGGCTCTCCATAAAAGAATTTCTCAGCCATAAATCTTCCAAGCATTGCAATATAGAGTTCAATAGAAAAGTATAGAGTTCTTCAATTATTTGTCAGTATTACTGATACAAAACTGGATTTAAGCTGAAATACTAATAAATTATTATCATCACTTCCACTGACGTGTTATCAAGCACTACCACTCCTGTTAGATTAAGCGTACTTACCACTTCTTCCTTTCAGCAAGAGCTATGTGTACTGTCCTTTGATCTTTTGGAAGCCTAAGGAACTCCTAAGGAACTATTATCCTCCTTTCTACCACTAATCCACAAAATGCAAACCTTGTACAAAGTAACTCCGAATGGGGAAGTGGAGTGATTTACCCTGCCACCTTCAGAATTAAAAGAGATAAATGTTATGTATGAAATTTTCCCCTCCACTCTGCAATAAGTCACAATTAACCCTTTCAGCAAAGTGGAATGCTTTTAAATATGATGTCAGATGACCTCACCATTGACTCAAGTCCATAAAAGCAGCAATATCACCACAGAGCAGCTTTAAAGTATTATACCACCCTCAGGTGGAGAGAAGCAAGCAACCAACTCTTGAGCTTCTGCTATATCTTTCCTATGATGGTTCTAAAGCACACAATGCATTCCGCAATGACCTTTGTAAAACTACTTCACACTGAAATCAGTTCATACAATCAATCAGTACACAGAAAGGTTTCCTAAAATTAGTGTGGCTAAGAGTTTGACTACCTTCAACCCCAACCAGTCCTGGTATAACGTTGCTTAATGTGACTTCTCACTGTAATATTAATACATATTTCCTAAGAAATATGCAAGGCTAAATTTTAATATTAATTTTGGTGCCATTTATTACACACCTGCTTTCCCACTGAGTGAAAGCAATTCATTTAGATATAGCCACAATTGCCAGATTCCAATGGATCAACATAAAGAAATAATCAAAACACTACTCCAGTCAATGTACATCTCTGACAGATGATCACAACAGATTACTACATAACCAAACAACAATTACACAGCTCACCCTTCCCCTCCTTTATCCTTTGAACAAAGCAATGAGGCAGATCAAAAAAATCCAGAAAGCTTTTCTTCTGCAGCTATGTTTATAGTTAATTATATTCCATTAAGGGACACAAAATATTTTCAAATTCTAACATGGTTGCAAAACCTTCTGGGGGAAAAAAATAATAAATCTTTCTGTCCACTTGGGTGTTGTATTTAATAACTGCTTACATCATCCCTATAACAGCTAAGTTAATGGTTTTGCTCATCTCGTTAGACAGGTTAGTACACGGAATGATTTATCTACGAGACACAGGAGGATGAGCTTTAATAGAGAAAACTTGCATCTCATTTCAAGTAACCACTGATATTTTAAAGCAGGTCAGAGTCTTAGAAGTAGCACAGAAAAACGTAGAACGTTTGCTTTGTTCAAGTCATACTGACATACGTTTTCTAAACAGTGCAATTACAACGTTTTGTGGAATGTTTTATCTAAAGTGTTACCTGTAATGAACATATCAATAGCAGATGGATTGCGAGCCATTTGGTCCTAAAAGGGAAAGAAGGTTATGGATGCGTTAGAAGGAGGGCATTAGATTTCCAAGGTTAAAATTCAACACTTGAAATACAATATAGGGAACACTTTACCTATATTCACTAAGCTCAAAATCTGGCTGCTTAATACATATATAAATACAAGCAAGTAACCTCCCAAGTCCCCAAGCGTTATCCAGAAAGTTTAAATACTCGGCATAATACAAAAGACGATCTTAACATCCTTCAAATGATCCATTATCAAGGCATTCCCTAGAAATCTCATTGCTACATGCTTTGAGAACAAATGGCCGTGAATTCCATAGAAGGATGAAGGTCTCCATCTTTTTTTACCAGAAACACCCATTACTTGCCCGCTTTTATTTTTGGGATGGGGAGATTGTCAGGGCACAGGAGAAAGACGGCTAAAATTTTATTAGGTATACTATCCTTAAGCTTCAATATGTCTATCTTAAAATACTATAGCTGTAAGTATTATGAAAAGTACTTAATTATGCCCTACAGAGGAGATGTTCAAGAGCAATTTGTTCTTTAACTGGAGAGTAAGCTTTTGCTCACAATCCACAGGGTAGTATTTATTGTAGTAAGTTTACATTTAACATATCTGTGGAGGAGATATATACAAATGCTGATCTTCCAGAACGGAGCAGCTTTTCTTTGCTATGGAAACAGGGACAAGAGTATATATCTGTCATAGTCTAAACAAATTAAAATAATACTTTCCAATAAGGATGAATGCTGTCCACCATGAACCTATAGAAATTATTATGGCCATTAACAACTTCCTCTAGATTTCTCTCATTCACTAACCATTCCACTTGGGGGCTTTGATGAAAACCAGATGGCAACTCAGGGGCAAGTAAGAAATACGATATCTTAATATTCACCTTATTCTATGTAAAATATTTCAGATATCTTATAACATGCAAAGGGACACCATCAGTCATTAGAAAAAGTACATTGACAAGTATAAACATATCTTTCTTACTGGACATTGATAGAAGATCTCGTATTTATTTCGTCCCTCCACACTCTCCAGGGCCATGTATTGACTCAGGCCAGTATGAATGCAAAAAGTAAGAGGAAGGCATTGTTTCAGACCTGGCCTCTGCTGAAAACCTCCAGCCGCTGTGTCGATATCCAACAAGTCTTCAGAGCGGTAGTGGTTTGACAGTGCCATGCTTCCCATCAAACTTAACAGACAACAACAAAAAAAGGGAAGATAAACAGAAGATGCCACTCACAATGCAAAAAGAGTTTTAAATCTTTTCTAAGCATTGATTTGACAAATGCTCTAGATGCATATTAGGCCTTGATGAAGTCTGATATCCAGATGTCAGACTAGGTTATTAGTTCACAACATTAACATTCACAGAAGGAGGCTTGAGGGCCTTAAGATAAACATTTCCTTGTACATTTTGTGCATCCCAAAGCAGCACTTTGACTATTCCCATCACGTCTGCCACTACTTCAAAGAAGCTGTTCACAGCTTATGCAGCTTCCTATAGTAGCATAATGTAATAAAAACCAGCAGTCCGCATCTCAAGTTTTGTGCAAGTTCATTTCAATACTATCAAAGCATCCAGGATTTTTCAATTAGAATACTAAGCTGCTATATAACACTCATCGATCAAAACTACAGTCAGTGAGGTGCTCTGCATGCTTTGGAGAGAAGGGCGAAAAGAAAACAAGGAAAACTAATTACTGAAGTCAGAGAGATTATAACCCCAGTATAAAAACTAAGGGACAGAGGCACAACTGAACAGACAGAAAAGGAAAGAACGAGAGAACATTCATCAGCATGACACGGCAAGGTGATCAACTGTGTTTCAAGTTTTTTTCCTCTAGCTTTTTGTAAGCATCACAGCAAAAAATGGGATTTTTTTATTGGTTTGGTTTTGACAATTCGGAAGTAACTTTGAGGACAGTAAAGGGAGCCTCTCTGTACATAAGGGAACTATATGTAAATTTGTAAAAAAGTAGGACTAATCCGAAATATGTAACAGATTAGGAATGGAGGCGAGTCTTGAAAGCTGAAGTTAACATTGATAGGATATGCTGGGCTAGGTGAGAGCTAGGGTGAAAAACCCAAAACTGCACTCAATGTAATAAAGGGGCAGGCAACGGAAGAATGACAAAAAGGGGTAACATGATCAAAATAATCAACGACAAGGGCACACACCACAGCATTGCACTTAGCAATAAGAAGAATACACAAACCTCTAATGCACACCTCCCCACCCACACTCCCTTCTAATTTGCCTTTCACTGATGTTCTCAGGTGTAAACTCTTGCAGATGCTGAGCTTTTACTGGTGTTATGAAAGCAGTGACTCAGGGACAAGCTGCCACACGTCAGCATGGCATAAGCTATTCCCATCCTGGGCAACAGGTTCCATTCCTCTTTTTCCTTACACAGTCTTGCCTGGAATTAGCACGTTCTACAGTTTAAAAAGCAATGCTACCATCCAGACGTGGATATGTGAAGCATCTAACAATGACAACTAGTCCCCAGACTCCTCCATTTCTGGCCTAACATGCCAACAACTTGCTCCACAGACTTCCACTACCTACACCTGATTTTTCCAGCATTCATCTCCCACAAGAAAGCGAGCCTGTCCCCAAAAGTAAGAGCACACTTTCCACTCGCAGCGTGGCAGCCCCTCTTATTCCAGAGTCCCACGTGTCAGACCTAACTAGTCCCCCACTCAGTGCTCCACCAACAAAGGTTGTCAACCTGTATGTAAGGCTCAGGTCCTCACTTTGAGGGCACAGTGATGGACCACAGCCCACCGGCAGCTGTTCAAGCCAAAAAGCACACCCAAAGGCATGTATTTGCTCCTGCAGCTCCTCTACAGACACAGTAGAGCCTCACCACAGTAGAGGCTTCGTGGGAGTGAAAGAGTAGGAAGAGCAGGAAGCACACAAGCTGCAGAGCTCCATTTGAAGTCTACAGAACTAGGGCACCTATCTCCTCTATAAAAAAAGTCCCTCCTGGAAAAGAAACAGAATGAGAAGTCATTCGTATGGTTGCATGAAGCTGTTTCCCATATACCTTCTGCACATACAGCACTGGAATTGGAGGAAGTTGCACCTTCTTTACTGGTGAAGGCATTGCCCCTACAGACACTGCAATGATTTGCCCTGGCTTTCCAACTCTGATGTTTGTGGTGCTTCATCAAGTGCTGACCTGCAAACTTATTCTACAGCCAGAAAATAGGAAACTCTGGTCATTTCCCTTCTAACCTTGATGTAAAAGGAGTTTTTAATTGCTGAAACCACATAAAATCGTAAAGTCTTCTATTCAAAAAAAACTAATTTGCAGAACTGACATTTTGATTCTACTTTAAATCACTACCTGGTTTGAAAGTTATTCCCTACCTATTTTAAAGAAGAAAGTTATTAATGAAACCTGAAGAGTGCAAGTAGCTAATTTACTTGTGTAATATAAAGCAAAACTTCAGGAGAGCAACTTGCAGAGGTATGATTAAAAGTCTAGCAGGTGAAAGATTTAATTATTAAAAAAGGAAAGAGAAACCTTTTCACTAGGAAAAGCATAAGAGTAATTTGAGCAATTAGAAATGTACGCTGTGTTTTAAATTGCTTGCGAGACTAGAAAATAACCAATTCTAGATGTGTCACTTTAAGCAATCACTTGTAATATGTTTAATGCTTCATCTATCCTGTTGGGCAGACATTTTATCTTTTTAAGAAATAAATTATTCAAGAAATACAAAAGGAATTAATAACTTGGTGTGTAGTTTTCACTCCTTACCCAGGAACCACCAGCTTCTGTCCATTATGAATACGAAAAGAACATCGATAGTCATCAGGGAGTTTGCAACCTATTTGTGCTTCCACAGCATCTAGGTCTTCCTCCCGCACACTCTCTGTGTACAAAAAGAAACAGGAGTATTAAGTGGCAGCTTTGGAGGTGAATCATAACTGTTGCTCCTCTGAAACTGTCAAATTTAATGATGTTTCACTACTCTGCCCGTAAGTGACCAGTATGCTGCTCCTGACAAAGTGGAATATTAGGATTTGTTTTAAGACCTCTCCTTTAAAATTTTATTTTGCATCGCTTCAACAGAGCTACGTGGGTAGAAATATGAGAAAAAAATTAGCCACATTCCTGACATAACAGCATGTTTTCAACTGCCAATGAGAATTTTAAGTAGCCCCAGCAACCTTAACATTATGGATTATTTTTTTTATGTTATAGCAAAAGGAATATACATTTCAAAGTATTTTGCCAGTTATAATCCAGAGAAAGTGAACTAACAGACATACAAAAGCAAGATAAATTCAGTTCAACTTTAGGACGCAGCTGTCTACTAGCACGGTCTCAAGAATCTTCCACTGATTAAATTTGTGCTGGTGGCCAGAATCACTAAAAATCAAGTATTTCAAATACAAAGCATAAAGTTTGTAAGTGTTTTGATAAAAGGAACATGGACTCAAGTCAATGTTTGGTGACTTTATTGTATTCTAGGTGGCACAAAATGAATACTACATAAATTTGAAAGGAAGTTGATTACATTAATGGATTACTTAATACAGCACCAATCTCCATCCAATGAAAACTCAACAGGCCTGACTTAAGCAGAAAGTTTTTATAAAGTGAATTGAACCCTTTCCCCACAATACTGTCAGTTAAAACTTTTTGGCAATATTGATTTTACTTTCTCATCATTCTAAGGGCTGCTTGTTTCAGTTTCCAGTCTAATCAGTAACACAGAAGTGTTGGCTGCACCCACCATTCACCTGGAATTCGAAGAAATAAATGGGTGGTAACAAGGGGATTTTCATACTGTCATTGACAGAAGGGGGTAGGGAGGACTACTCTTACATTTCCACACGCACTTCAGGGGGTTTCTGCATTCTCACTCCTACCAAAGATCAGCTGGGTGGCCTGTGTGGTCTGTTCCAGCCAAGGCTTTGGGGGTGATTTTATATTATTTTTTTAAAAACCTTTCCATATTCATTATCATTATATGGCATAACCTAACAGTTCATTGAAACAAGATCCTGTACAAATGGTATTAAAAAGTTGGATGTTATGGAAGGGCTCCTGCTAAAACCTGCCAGCACTATACAGATGTGGAAATTGATAATTTAAAACTTATTTTTGTCTTTGCGTAGACAAAGAGAAGCTTCATTGCACCAAATTTTGGCAGTTAAACTGTGGTAAAATCTGTTCTTTTCCACATCTCCAACACAGATACTTCCCATTTTATTAACAAAATATTTTACTGAGAATTCAATGGTTCTGTATTTCGGAGTGAAGACTGTGATTTCGATAGAGCAGCATGAAGTTACAGAAATAGGTAGGATAAACACATTAAGAGCTATGGCCTGCATTATACAAGAGCTCAGGCTGCATATAAAACTTTTTGCCTTTTCCTAAAAAAGATATTCCTGCACTAACATCCAGAAGTAACAAAACAAAAAATTTTTTAAAAGAAAAGAGTAAGCATTAAGTTCTAACTATGTTCTGTTATTCACAAATACTTAGCAAAACTTAAAAATCCGGTACTATCCAGCAAGCAAAAAGAATGCAAAGTTTATGTAGCTAAGAGATCATAGAATCATAGAATCATAGAATCATTTGGGTTGGAAGGGACCTTCAAGATCATCTAGTTCCAACCCCCTGCCATGGGCAGCGACACCTCCCACCAGACCAGGCTGCTCAAAGCCCTGTCCAGCCTGGCCTTGAAAATTTCACACATAATGTTAAATCAAACATTCCAATTTAAAGTTAATTTCATCCAGAAGACTGAAGTACAGTTGCAAATGTAAAAGCTGTTTTGTCCCTATACCATAAAAGCCCAAACTTGCTGTATAAGATTTATGAACCAGAACACTGGAAGTACTTCAAGTATTAAAACACAAACTTCATTTGAAAACAGACTCTTGGGGGGGGGAAGCAAAAATTCTTGTTCAGCCACTAATTTATCTTCATTAGAGGAACACAGTAAGACCTACAGAAGAGGAAAAAAATACTTTCTTTCTAATTAGCTTTAGTTTAAAATGCCTGCTTTTATATGAAAGTGTTATATTTAGGTCTTAAGAAAGTCTCGCAAATCATACCAACAGGTCTCAGGTCATTGAAGTAATGGGATTATTAAACTAAAAAATAATAATAAACAAGCAAACAACAAACAAAAAATGTCAGTCATAGCAAACAAAACCAAAAGCAGACAGACTTAGAATCATTTCCCAATCATCCCAAGATAAAGACAACAGACTGGTCATTAGAAGAAAATAATCTTGTTTTCTTCTCTGAAAAGGAATCTTCAGAGAATCTATCGACCACCAGTAACTGGACAAGGACTATATACATTGTCTGATTTACTTATTTACTGGAGAGGAAGGCAAAGCACGACTATTTGACTTTCAGGGCTCTGGGAACTGAAGCACACGCCTAGGATGAAAGCAGTATGAAACATAATCACAGACAATGTCACATCAGCCAAACTCCTGGAAGAAGAAGGAATCACACCCTACCTTTCAAAGAACCTATCATCCGAGGACATCGCTGCCCTAAGTATTTCTCCAGGTCATCCCAGGCTTTTTTCAACGTAGCATAGTACTGGATGTACCTCCCTAGGTCAGAGTAGGTACTGATGAAGAGGGCTTTCCAGGTCTGATTTTGTTGACTTTTTTCCTCTCTAAGTGGACATGAAGAAAAGAAGTTTAAATATAAGCCTAAAAAAACACTTGACTTCTAAACCCAAGAAGTTAGTATTTCTTATTTGGCAGGAACAACATGCATAATATTAAGCCAGGAACACTATGAGCCACACAAAGCTACAGAAAATCAATTAATTGCAGTATCTATTCAACAGCAACTCAGGACAGAATTAGGAAAAAACTGGGGTACTTAGTACCAGGGCAAAATTTAGAATCAGTATTCCTTTAAACAGAATGCCGTCTATTATTAAATCTTAAAACTGATGAATTGGTAATTCATATCGCATTTCACACATATACAGAGAAGACCTTCCAAAAAAAAATTTTAAAAAAATCACATTTTTTGATCTACTGCATTAGTCACAAACTACTTTATTTACCCAATAAGCATTAAGGAGTAAACCAGAGAGTTAAATGAAAACTGTGTGCACTGATCTGGAAAGTCGGTTTCTTAAGGAATTACTGCATACTCAGTACTTCTCATGGGCAGTAAAGCAGGCTGAGGGAATACAGGCTGCCAAAAAAAAGTGCTGACTAACATCTGACAAAGGATGCTTGCCTCCAAATTGTAGCAGCCCTTGATAAATAGCATATATTCCTAGGATGTACTCCAACTCCTCAAACTCCAATCAGCACACTGAATATAAAAGATTTAGTACAGCTTTACAGACATAAATAAAAATGTAACAGCTGAGAAGTCTTCACATCACCTTTAAGATCCCTCTAGCTCTAAAAACGAAATAAGGAGCTTACTTCTTGGAGAAGAGTTGAGGGGGGGAGAAAATGTAACCGAAGTTTAATCTGGGAAGTTAGATAAACTTATGTCAAACCAAAGAGGTAAAACAAATAAAAATCCAAAGTGAATTATGTCTCAGCAGGTGAGAAAAGTTTCAGCATATTTTTACCCTCCAAATGTTATCTGTAGAAATTAAGTTCAGCCTTCATTATTTGGTTTTTCTTGGCATCAGGTACTCAGTTTGAACTTCCCATTTTCTTACCGTCTTTCTCTGCCCCCTCACCAGATTTTCCTTTCTAGTTTGGATTCTAGTAAGAAAATCACTTAAGATTTTTATGCAAATATCAAGGCAAAATTTTACAAGTTGTTTCATAAAGCTGTATATAATTAGAATAAGCACAACTTGTTTATCTTGGGGGATTCATCTCTGCTGTTAATTTTTAATGCAGTCTATATGATATAATGACATAAACTACAACTTTGGAAATGTTTTCCTAAATTACCTCCTCCACCCACTTATGCATATACGTAACTCCTTGTCACTACCTGTTCTGGCACCTTCAGCTAGTTGTGTAACACAAGGAGCACCTGCACAATCTGAATAATAGAAAAATATGTGGAACTGATCACTGAAGTAGTTAATATTCCTCTCAACTTACAATTTATAAAGAAAGATATTGTCTAGAAAACAGGACATAAAGTGGGGATAAGCAGTAACAAAACTGGTTGCTCATTCACTTCAGTCAACTCCACAGGCGTCCTCAGCTCTTGAGGAAAACACGTATTTTTTTTTAGCAAAGACGTGGATCGACACCTTTACAGTTAGCTTCCACTTAACAGCCATCCCAAGCTCAATGCAAGCAACAGAAAGCGAGCTTTTTAAGAAACGCAACACCCCAAGAACCATATATATAAACCCTTTTACACAGGCCAACACAGCTTCCCTGGGAAAATGAAACTTAAGTAAGGTGGACATAAGCCTTATTTTCACAGACAAAAAAGGCTTAAAACAATCACACTTACTCTGAAATAAGCCAGTATTTCTTGCAGTGTCTTTTCCACAAGGGATCATGGCTTGATAGCTGATTTAGCCTTCGACTTAAATAACAGCAACTATAAATATAAAATCATTACATTTGATTACAAAAGAGTAGCAAAATAAACAGGGATAAATACTGAGCAGTATATTACACATTCATTCTCAGGAAATAAATGCAGAGTTTGAAAGTTAGTCAGCTGTCCTTTTTAGAGCTGTGCTTACAACAGCCTTCACTACAGCTGTACGAGTCATGAACTACTTTCCTACACACTTTGAGAACTGTCAGCAGTTAAGTAATTTTGTAAAGCAGGTCATCCTGTAGATCTATGCCACAGTAAACATTGTTTGACTCCACTCCACCAGCAGTAAGCATTCCAGCAGCACAGACTAGTTATTATGATTTAAATCGCTTTCTTATCTGGATTGTCAGTCTCTACACTATAGAAAGCTCAAACAATAAGCTACAGGCACTATACAGTTTGAGTACTGCAAAGTTACTTTCCACTTTAAGTTGTTTAAATAAAAAACTGCATCACCAGAAACAGACACAGTTAAAATATAAAGAGTGAAAAATAAGCACTAGAAATAAGCACTGCAACCTCAATCTGATGAAGACCATATGTAAGCTCTTGCCATTGCATTACAGGTAACATTGCTACTTCAGGAAGTTAAAAGAATCATATCCTCCATTATGCAGTACTATTACAAATGCAGCATTAAAACCCCTGTAGGATATAGGTCCAAAACTGTCCTCAGAAATCATTTAAGTTGATCCTGGTTTGATGCAAGGAGATAGCAAAGGCTAACTTATATTCCTGATGCCTGCTAACTTGCTCTTTAAAAGCAGTGATGGAGGTGCCATCAAATACAGTCTGTGCCTGTATTTACTTATACAGTTATAAATCCTTTCTGGAACATACAACTGGTATCAACAGCAAGACATTTCAGTGTATTTACATGGATAATAATGTGCAGCACAGCATCAGCAATGTGCAGAGCGGTAGTACAGGGAATGATTGTGTTATTCGAAGATTCAAAAAATTGAAAAGAAATTATTGCCTAATTCAAAGTAACCTCAACACCAGATAATAAACCTTTTTGTCTTCTGTGTTTGAGCTGAATTAGCAGTTATGCTTTCAAGAAATTTCCCAAAAGATACCACCATTTTAGATGTGGTAACATCACTTCCTCCGGTAGCTTGTTCTAACAGTTAATACGTGTGTTTTGATGGCTGTGATTAACATCCAAGTACCTCAAATGAGGTTACCAAACTTAAGCTTCCAGTTACTCCGTTCTGGGGTTTTTTTTTCAGTCTATTTCAGAAATTGGTAAATGTGAAAGACCAACAGTGTAAATGGACACATTTAAACTCTGAAATAAAAATGTCTCATCTTTGATAAGTAAAAATAGCCAAAGCCCAGGGCTGGTGAAAACATGTTGCACTAAGACTAAAGAATTATTCATATTTACCTGTTCATCTTTTTCTTTTCTCAATATCCATTATAAGCTGTTCAAACTAGAATTGTATTAATATTTCAAGATCATCCTCAACAAAGGAAAGTGATTCTCCTGTATGTCCTGCCATTACCCTTCCCCTCTACAATGCCACAAAGATGTAAAACACATTTACTTCAAACTTGGACGTTTGCTCATGTAAAAGCTTCATTCACAACATGGGGAATTTTCATTATTTTGGGGGGAGTGGGAAATACCCCAAAGTCAAAGCCCTTGCAGAAATCCACTGTATTGGTGTTCACCAATCAAGCCTGTAATTTCTGGTAGGAAAGAAGTCACTGGAACACGTGCCTTCAAACAGGATAAAGATGCAATTAAAGCCATCCTCATTAATTACACAAATATTGGTCACATGTCAGCTTTTCTGTTATTTAAGGGTCACCACCAGACTAACCAACCTGTGGAATACTATAGAAATTGTAATGTTTGTGATGGTCAGAGGAGATACATGTCACTAAACTAAATGTAAACAACCTAGATATTGCTTCAATTAAGACTTTAAGTGCTACGAACAGCCAGTTATGCAAAACTACCATTACTGACTTTATAAATCAGAAACCTACACAGTATTTAACTGTCCCTGTACAGCAAAATCCATCTCATTTTGATAACTGCATAAAAAAATTAGGCAAGGCCTTTACTACACTGTTAGGAACCACGACCAAATCATCCATGCTGGATTGTAACAATTTTTACATAAGCTCAATCTCTTTTTTGATGTTATCATAACAGAATTTGCCCTGATGTCTTTAGCTTTCTTGAGTAATATTTGGGGGGTGGGGGGCGGAACCAACCCAGAACCCATTTTGATAATATTCTATTATATTCCTCTGTCTTTGAATAAATACTGCTATTTCAAACACTGCCAGTGCTTGTACTTCATTGGTAAGGTTTTAGCTGAAAACACACTCTCAGCTTCACTGTATGACTCATAACTCTTCAGCCATCTAGTAAAGTGTCCAAGAAGAGCTTGCAACTTTCATTCATGTTTTTCTGCCTGAAAAAAAAGTAATCACCCTATCTCATTTTATTTGGTTTTCCTCAAACAACAGATAATAATTCAATATATCTACTAGCAACAAGATCACGCTTTGCTCGCCCATAGATACGCAACAGCCTCAGAGAATTATTGACTTCACAAATTCCATTACTGGTTTATTTCAAGGCCAGGTCAGATGGGGCTTTGAGCAACCTGGTCAGGTGGGAGGTGTCCCTGCCCAGGGCAGGGGGATTGGAACTAGATGAGCTTTAGTGACCCTTCCAACCCAAATCTATGGTCTCCAAGTTGGAATTTACGTGCGAAGAAAAACAAGATAGAATGGGAGAGAGAAAAACAGACAACAAACAAACAGTGAGCAAACAGTTCCCTTTGGCTTACAAAAAAAAAAAAAAAAAAAAAAAAAAAAAAAAAGAAAAAGGGGCGGGCAAAAAAATCCAAAGGGACATGTCCTCCACACAGCAGCTCCTCCAGAAGGCGCCAACCCCTTTTCCCACCCACTGCCGAGCGCTTGGGGAGCTCTGTGCCCGTTCAGCCCCCCCCGGCCCGAAACCCCCGACCCCGTCTGCCGGCCAAGCGACCCGCCCACCCAAAAGTTGTGAGAGACGAAGCCGCCGGCAACCCCTGCCTCCCCCCGGACTTCATCCCTCAGGTCTTCCTGCTCCCCCGACCCCCGCGGCCCGGCCCGGCTCGGCCGCCAAGCGCAGGCCGGGCCTCCCGCCCCTCAGCCCCGCTCCCCAGCCCCGCCCCGCGGCCCGGCGCTGCCTCCCCCACCCCCCGCTGAGGCCCGGCCCGGCTCGGCCCTCCCTTCCCCTCACCCCCGCCAGCGCGGATGACGGCGGAGCCCCGTCCCCGTACCTCATCAGATCCTGGTAGTCCAGGAAGCTGAGGATGAGGAGCAGCGGGTCGGTGGGCAGCAGCTCCAGGCTGAGGGCTGTCGGCTCCATATCCAGGGGCGCCGCCATCTTGCAAGACGTCCCACGGCTCCGCCGCCGCCGGGAACGCGCCCGCCCCTCGCGCCGCTCCGTTGTCAGCCGCCGGGGCGGGGCGGGGCGGGGCGGGGCGGGGCGGCCCACAGCGCCTCCCCGCCCGCCGCCCCCCGGTCCCTCAGCCCCCCGGTCCCTCAGCCCGCGGCCGGGGCTCCCCTCAGCCCCTCGGGATAGGCGAGTAGCGGCGGGGCCGGGGCAGTTGCGGCCATCAGCAACCCCCAGCGCCACCTGAGAATGGCTGGAGAGCAGCCCTGAGGAGAGGGGCTTGGGGTGTCGGTGGATGAGAAGCTCAAGGCGAGCCGGTGTTGTGCGCTCCTACCCCAGAAAGCGCCCACATCGTGGGCTCATCCCCAGCAGCGTGGGCAGCAGGGTGAGGGGAGGGGGGGATTCTGCCCCTCTGCTCTGTGAGACACAGGCACCCCCCCCCAGTGCTGCCTCCAGCTCTGGGGCCACCAACAGCAGAAGGACATGGAGCTGTTGGAGCAGGGCCAGAGGAGGCCA
>JAOQGH010000040.1:64440509-64456930 GCA_025769975.1 Gallinago jamesoni
TTTTAATGTGATTGGACTCGATGATCTCAAAGGTCCCTTCCAACCACTAAGATTCTGTGATTCTGTGATTCTGTAATTACTGATTGGCTCTAGTGATATTAAGCTGGACTCAGTAATCCAAAGCAAAATCAGTTTGAGCTACTTTTCTAGGAGACCCTAATCTTACATGATCTCCTCTGAGATCAGGTAGGCTCTGTCTTTGCTGTGAAGTAACACCCAAATGTATTTCTCTGTGGGCCACTGGCCTCCAAACAGCCTCATAAATGCCCAAGAGCCTTGGTGTCACACACCACTATCTAATTTCTCCTACAACACTATCTAATTTCTCCTTAGCACGAACTCTACAAGGCTTACTGAGACCTCAGGGTTCTAACATTACTGCTTTGAAACACAACCAGCTGGCATCAGCTGTAGACAAGGGGTAGAAAACCCATTACAAAAAAATAAATAAAAAAACCTAAAAAACCAGCCCAACTCACAAAAACAAAAAAAGAAATAACAACACTCAAATCTTCTGTTATTTTTATTAAAGCTGCAGAGTCTTACTACACACAACAAATATTTTATTGATATAATCTAAGTTAATAAAATAGTTGAACAACTCTTTAGATTTATATTTGTATAGAAATGATCTGTGGAACATCTCATCTTGAAACAGCAGTGCCTGAAAACAACTATTCAGCAGGACTTTTTTAAAGAAGAGTTTGGGACTAGAGGATGAACTGTTCATTCTCAATTAAAAACAACAAAAAAAAAGAAAATCCATGCAAAAATAACCCCCACCCTCTTCCCGCTTTCTCTCCTACCCGAAGTGTAAGGCTGTGTAGAAAGACCATGAAAGTCATGGCCCTTTTCTGCCAGTGTTCTTCCTCACGTCTACAGTAGGAGCTGTCATCTAAACTCAGTAACTAAAATAAGATGAAAAGAGAATTCAATTGCACAATCCTAGTCTGCAGGCGACAAAGTCATAGCATCTCTTTACGGAGGTCTCTACTCTTTTTTTCCAGTTAGGAGAACTCGTGATCCCGTTGCTTTTGCTCCCCAGCTCTCGCCTACGTGGCTGCTGTCAGTTAGTGTCCGTACACCCTTGTTAAGAGAAGTCAGTCTATCTACTATTGCTTCGGTCTCCCTTCTTCACCTACGTGTAGTTTGGATTCTACGCAGCACTGCCTGCAAAGAGCCGATTCCATGGCATTTTCCCCCCATTTTAGACAAGCCCATAGCTCAGGTGGTGATCTCCTCACTGCCGCTACGCATCGGTGTCACCTGTGAGATGTCTTTTATAGACTACGGAGCTGTCTCCTTGCTAGATCATTCCATTTATCTTAGTCCACTCGTAGATGTCCTGTTCGCATACTATGTCCGAGTTGATGAGGAGGTATCTGTCCCCAACACAGAAATGTTTCTGGCAGGCAGCACATTTGAAGCATTCCAGGTGATAGACTTTGTCCTTCACCCGCATGGTCATCTCGTAAGCCCGGATTCGTTTGTCGCAGGAGGCGCAGAGGCCGTCTTGGCCAAAGAGCCTAAAACAACAACAGCAGAGCAGTAAGCAGAGATCCTTTGCTGGGGAGATGGGAAAAACCAAATCAAACCAAGAACACGACATCAGCGCCTTGATCCATTACTCACAGTACTGCCAAGTTGGATAGTCACACGGAAAGCTGACAAGCAGAACTTTGCAGTACCAAAAACCAAAGTAGAAAGCCCAAGGTCCTCCCCTATTTTCAATATGATTGACTTCTCTGATCAATGACCTTATCCTGAACCGCTTCAGGAGGAGTAAAGGTTCCTTAAATCACAGCATAAGGTTGTGCCATGCTAATACTTCCCTTCTGCAATCGATAGGAATTACCTTTCCATTGACAGATTTTGCCTTCTTTCAGCTGTTGCTGTCGTAGGCTACAGAAAGGAGCTGGCAAAAGTCATGGGCTGAGACTCCCCTGTCTCTTGTCACCTCCACATTGGAGATTCTTTCCAACACAAACATCCATAAAGTCACTCCTGCTGGGCTTCAGAAGGATACGTGCTAAGACCTTCTCGATACCTGTGCTAGTCCAAATAATTTGGTGATGTGGACTGCTCTTGAATTGCCACCAGAAAGCTCTGCTGAGCTCATTAGGGTATTGCATATTAAAAGGAGCCTCTAATGAATGCAGTAGGTATGTGTTCCCCTCCCAGTACCTACTGCTGGAGCAGGGCCACACACTGAGCTCGGGGTGAACACCAGCCTTTCCTGCAGTCTGCTGGCTACGGAGCTTGTAAGTCAAATCATTAAATAAGCAGAAAGATATTATTTTATTTTATTTCTTAAAAGCGAGGAGAAACGCTACGTATTACTTGTTCAAATTATACACCTATTGAGTTTGACTTCTAAGTTTCCATACTAATTCTGGAAAGAGTTTTTTCCACCTCCTACACTTCTTTTGCATATGTTGTGTCTGCTTCATAACATCTTCTGAGCTGGAAAAAGGATGTCCCCTGAATAAAGAAAGCTCGTTATGGGGAAAAGACATCATTTCTTTCCTCTGCCAGGAGATGTCAGTGTTTACTTCTGCCCAACGAAAGCAATACTAAGGTTACACAAGGGTGGCCAAATTTTTCATTAATGACGGAAGATATTATATGGTCCATTATTAAATAAATAAAAATGTTGAATTTTGCTGCAAGAAAATACCTTAACTGTATTGCCAAACTTTCTGTTGCTTCCATTTTAAGATGAAAAGCATTTGGAAAGTGTGATTAGCTGGACTGCACTGGGCGTGCAGAGTATTTACAAGCAGCCCCATTAAGAGAGCTCAGTTCTTGGTTTCTGCTTAGCAAAATTCCCCTCGGTAAAGCTCAGGAACACCATAATTAGGAACTCCACAGAGATTTCGGGTTAGTTTTTATTGGCAGGTAAGTTACTGTCCAGGAAGGTAGCTGAAAAAAAACAACCCGGTCAAATACTGTTATTGTGTTCCACAGAGCTCCTGGGAGGGATCTGTTAGAGGGAATGGTACACAACCAGCACAGCAAAGACCAATATACTATAATAAAGATCTTTATTTATTTATATTTGTCCTTTATATATGTATATTTATACTTTTTTTGGTGAAATGTCTTAATCTCAATCTAATCCTCCTACTTACAATTTTTGGTAAAACAGGTAGGCAGAGAGATGTTCAAGGAAATACCTGCAAGAAGTGTATTTGTAGGAACTGACTCAGCAAAATGGGTAAATTCTTATCTATTTAGGACTAGGATTAAGAATGCTAAAAATCCACTAGATCCAAAAATGAGTGCAATCAGACTTTGCTGTATTGGTTGTAGCTTTGCAATCGAGCACATGGCATCCTTCTGTCTGAAGTGTCCCAGATGACCTCACCAATGATGCAGAAAAAGGCAGGGATCGATCCAGGTATAAAAGGCAGTGCCTTCAGACACCCAGCAGGTCCCTTGACTCTGGTAGCCCCGCTGGCTACTGGAATCAAGCATCCCTAATACAGCTGATATTACTGCGTCAGGAAAACAAATTTAATTCAGTTACCTTGGATACCGTGTTCTTAAATGAGAACTAAAATGATCTTTCATCAGTCGCCGATCTTGGCACCTGGTTTTATGTCCCTTCCAGCTCCAAGGCGATGGTTGGAGAAACTGAAAACCAGCTGGGGAAACCAGTTCATATTCGGCTCAGGGGGAGGTTGCTGAAATTCCTCACCTTTTCCCAATTTCCACCTGCCAGAATCCCACGCTGACACTGCGCAGTTCCCCTGGAGCTAACGGGGTTATGTCTGTGCAGCCTGACGGATGCCAACAACCCTGAAGTCCTGGGAGTTCTTACTATATTCTTCACATTTTTAGATAATTCTCTTTTGCCCACCACATGTACCAATACTTTCATTTTCAGTAAAAAATGTGCTTTTTTTTCCCAACAAGATTTTTAAGATGTAACCTATGAACAACTCCGAGTGACCGAATCAACACAGGCAACCTCTGGATTTATCTCCAACTTTGAATAACCCCAACAAAGCATCAGTGCATTAACCCCCCCAAAATATAGAAGCCCATATTGTAACTCTGAGCTTGCAAATGGTGCTCTGTTTAAATTGTGTCAGCTGTCAGGCTTTAAGAGTGGTCAAAAATTAATATTCTATGGCTCTTTGCTCACTAGCTACGCTAATTAAACGGCTAAGCAAGCTGAAACGATGGGAAGAAGGGGAGGGAGGGTAGGAGGAGGGGGTTGGGTACCTGAGATAGTCCCTCCGGCAGAGCTTTCTGCCCAGTTTGTAGTACAACCGTCTCCCCACTTCTCCCAGTCGGCACCCGCACAGGTCGCAGCTGAGGCAGTCCTCGTGCCAGTACTGGTCGATGGCTTTCAGGAAATAGCGGTCCCCGATGTTCTGCTGGCAACCGCCGCATGTCAGCAGTGAAGGGGGGATCTGGAGGACCTCATCCACCGGCTCCCTGCGGGAAGGAAAGGCTCGTTGGAGAAGGAAAACGTAGGAAGGAAAAGGAAAATGTACTCTGAGAGCATCCAGGTGAGAAGGAGGAGCAGGAAAAAAACAAAACACAGGATTGGTCAAGTTAGAAGAGGGATTGCATCTTTGTTTTTTCTCCCAGTGAAGTGAGTAATTTATCCACTTCTGACATGGGTAGTAAGACTTCACTCTTCTTTTGCTTTAAAAAAAAAAAAGAAAAGCTTAAAATTTAAGGAGTTAATAAAAGCATCCGAAAATTTGCTAACTATTTTTTTTATTTTTCTTCAAAGAATAATGCATAAACATGACGGTCTCTGTATCACCCGTGTGTATCCAGTACTGTAAAAGCATCTACTACTTTACTAGGACATTGGCATTTGTGTAGACACATCATTTTTCTTCTACTGGAGAGAACATGAATTGCTCCATCATCTCTCAATCCATGAAGTTCTTACAAAAGAAATACCTTTCCCAGAACACGATTCTTCCATAATGGAAGATTGCACTTTTTCAGAAGTGTGGTCAAAAAGCTGCCTGGATTTACCATGTCGTAGAAACACTGGTTATGTCTGTGACAACCGATGGGTGCCAACACCCACAGAGTCCCAGGTGTTCCTGCTATATTTTTCAAATAATTCTCTTTTGTCCACAGCATGTAGTGATGCTTTTATTCCTGCTTTTATTCCCACTTTTAATAAAATGCTTTTTTCCAACAAGATTTTTAAGATTTACCTATAAACAACTGTAAGTGACCGAATCAACACAGACAACTTCTGATTTTAGCTATGGCTTTGTGAAGAGCCCCAGCAATACCACCAAGCATCTCTGCAGAAACCCCCAAAATATACGAGCCCATATTGTAGACCTGAGCTTGTGAGTTTCAACTGTTGGTGCCGCTGGAAGCAAAGGGAATTTCCACCTCACCAAGGGCTAAAGGACCAGGAAAGGCACCTGAGGGATTTTGCACGCCATCAACTTTCCATTGGGAAATGGAAATTTGAAGACTTAAGTCCGAGGATGTCATTTCTCTGAACAGCGTGAAATGAACCAATCCAACCGATGAGACTCTTGCCCAACGGGTTTGAGTTTTGCTGCTGATTTTAACGGAGACAGAATTTCACCTGATGGTACTCCAGGACTTGTGTTTTTCCCTTCAGCTAAGGACATGAGTCCCCTGGGATGGGTCTATGCCACCACAGCTCAAACAATTATTTGGGATTTACGCATCCCTGTGTGAAAAGAAATATTAGAACTGACTATCATGCATTTTTTTCCCTTTTTAAAAAGCTGTGATATCTAGGATGGTTCTGGTAATTCCTGGGGATAAAGCATGAATTTTCTTCAAATCTACTTTCTTAAAGTATTCTCCTCTTTGACTTTTTGTGTAATTTTACAAGTTCTGCCAAAAAAAAAAAAATTCAGTGAAAAAATAAAAGAGAGGTGCCTGAGCTCAGTTCTGCAGGGTTTGCAGTGACCTGGGGCTGCCACTCAGGGCTTCCATGAAATCCCAGGGAAGTTGATAACAAACACTTTTAAAATAATCCTTTAAGCACTTGCTTAATTTTAAACCTGTGGCTGGTGGCAAGGAAGAGGTATATATACATTTATGCTTTGCTGGAGGATGACCAAGGTGTTCAACATCTGGCAGAGGGGAGCCCCGAGTTTTTTCATACGTTATTGGGTTCTCTCTCTAGCACAGAGTCCCTCAACACTTTGCTTCTGTCACTCTGCCCTGCCTGAGGCTGGAGGGGGCAGAGGAGACCTGCACTGATGGAGAAGGATCAGGCTGCTCCCAATTTCTAGCAGGCAACAGGAAAAAATGATATTATTGCTGCTTATTTACTGGTTCAGCGGTTTTCTGGGCAAAAAATTACTTTCTTCAGCAGGGAGAAGCGATCCCTGGTCAAGAACTTCTGTGCTGAGAAACTGATGCTGCAGGTTTTGGGTTTTTTTATTTAGGCAAGCTGAGCCCTGAGATATTATCTGATTATATTCCGTTTTGGTTTTCACTCTTCTAGGCTTAAAGTGCTGTGTCCTGCGAGTTGTGTCATAACATCCCTCTCCTACCAGCTCTGCGAGTTTTCGTTAAAATCGTGGGGAACTCCATGCAATGTAGGCCCCGTTTTTTTCCCAGATTATTCTTTCTGGTCCCATATTCCCTTTCCGAACATGTGGGCGCCGCTACGCCAAGTTCTGAGAGCCTTCCAATAGAAGGAAATGCCCACCATTATCCTTTATTGTCCGTTATTGGAAACTTCAGATGTGCCCCAAAATATTTGATCTTACGGGCGTTCGGGAATCAGAGGCCAGGTCTTTCTGAAAGCCCTGAGCTCCGGAACAGCCTGGCGGATGTTTACACGGAGCAGAATTCCTGGTTTATGCATTAGCTTTTTGATGTCCCTAGATTTCTAAGCCAGGACTTCAGGCACTAGAACGCAAGGTAGGTAAATAAAGAAAGATTGGTACAACTTTGTAGTTGACAAGATACCATTATCGTTTCTTAAAAAAAAAACCAGTAGAAAATAAGAGAAAATGTAACATCAGATGTGCCATGGAATGGATTGATTGAATCCACAAAAGAAACAGTTCCCATGGTTCACTCAGGGCGTCACACGATGGCATTTTTAGTATCTCACAGGAAACAAGCCACGAATGACTCAAGTTTGCTAAGAGCAATGTTTTAAGCGTTATCTGAAAAATTGAGATTTTATAAATTTAGTCTTTTTTTCCTTTTCTCTTATCATGATTCTAGAGGAGCATAACTGCAGTTCTTAGCATGTAGAAGGCTGAGATGACTCTCCCTTGAGGCTGCTGCCCCGGCGGGATGCCGGCAGGGACGGCTGAGGAGCACAGCCCCTGGACCAGGATGGCAGAACCCATCCCTTCCCCGAGCGGGAAACCCAGGGAGGTCATGTCTCATCTTCTCCGTCCCGGCAATCAAGACTTTCTCCATGCCTTTTGCAGAACACCCTGCCCCCCCCCCCCCAAAGCAGTTTATAGCAGAAAGTTGCATTATGAAAATGTGGAAGTTGGCCACCCGCAGATAACAGCTCTGACCTTTCGCTGTAATCGGCTCTGGCAAGTTGGGCACATCAAAGATGGGGCAGAGATGGTCCTTCCAAAGGTTAAAAAAAAAACAAAAAACAAAAAACCCCAAACCCCCACCTTCGGATGCGGACGCGGTGATGCTCTGCCTCTCCCCGCGCCCTTCCCCGCACCCCCGGCTGGGATGTGCGGCTGGAAATTCCCCTGCCTGAGGCGGGGATGGGGGAATTGCTGTCCCTCTGCCCCCGGAGGTGGCTCTTCCCTGCGACTTGGGGAGCCCTCATCAACCTGCACCCCACCGCCAGCCCCCCCCCCCCCCCCACGGGGGCCCGGGGAAACGCGGGGGGCCGGTGCTCGGTGCCCGCTGTCCCCGGTGCGGCGGGGCTGGTGGCTCCGGAGAAGGTTGCGGGGAGAGGGGGGGGAAACGGAGCGGCGGGGCTCCCGGCAACGGGGCTCCTGGGCACACAATGCCGGTGGTCAAGTGGCTCTGCGGTGGGGAGGACGAGTGGCCACCGAAGGGCTAGCGGGGAGAGAAGGGTGATGGGGTTGGGTGGGGGTGTGAGGGGGGGAAAGGAAAAGGCGGCCACTTACTCGGAAGGATCGAGGCTTTTCCTCTCGATGGCCGATGACATTGGCAGGGATTGTTCCTTTGTAGCGTGCCGGTGCTGGGCTCTGCCCCCGCTGCCCCCGCAAAGGCTGTCTGCTCTCGGAGCCTTGTCACCAGCCGAGTTCCCCCTCCGCCCCCCAATGACATTCACAGGATTTCCTCCTGCAACACCAAAGAGACAGAGACACAGAGACACACAGAGAGAGAGAGAGAGAGGAGAAATGTGGGCTGGGGCTGGAGCTGCTGCTGCTGCTGCTGCTGCTGCTCCCCCGCCGGGCTCCGGCCCCGCACGGCGCTCACCTCCCATCCCCGCAGCGCTCCCCCGCCGGGGCACCTCCCGCCGCGGCTCCGGTGGCTCCGCTGGTGGCGGCGGAGGCTTGGAAGGGGTGGCCTCGGTTGCCACCGCTGCCCCAGCCCCGGAGCTCCCCGGGTTGCCGTTGAGGTTCTCTCCGCCCGGGCAGCTCCGAGCGTGCCCCGCAGCCGGGCGGGGATGCGGGCAGCGGGGAGCTCGGCGGGGCTATTATTATGATTAACTCCGTGGCTCAGCCCCGGGTCTCTGGTTTCATTTCCTTTTTCCTGATCACGATTCAAATACAATAGAAGGAAATCACGCTTAAAGAGACAGCTGCCCCTTTCTCAGCCGGGCTCCTGGGGGTTCGGCAAGGCAAACAGCGGCATCGCCGCTCGCTGGGTTTCTTAAAGGGACAGAGCTGGGGCTCCCCGGGAGCTGACGTTGCATTTTCACATTCACCAGGGTATTTTACTAGCGCTTTCCGGGTGGGCAAGGGGTGCTCAGGTAGGCAGGCAACCTGGAAATGATCCCAAGGGCTACTGGCTGCTTCTCCACCCCACGCAGGAGACCAAAGCGACAGTCGCCCTCTCCCTCCTCTCCCTCGCCTTCTCCTACACGCCCCCGCACAAGCCCACACGCACGCACGTTTTCGCACAGTACCTGGAGATCCACCGGCAGAGAACCTAAGTGTTATTTTTTTTTCTACCTAGGATTCGAATCGGTCAGCTAAATTGTGCCTCATTTATACCCCCTAGTGAACATCTACGGGTGTCTGCTTCGAGACACCCCCGAGGTCTCGGCGAGCGATAGAACAAATTTATATCTTGACGCCGTTTGATGTTAATGAGCTATAAAAGCCGGAGAGTACGGAGTATCGATCTGTAATTAATCACAGAGAAGCTAGAGATGGGAAAGTCTTGCCTGCATCTCTCTCGTTTCCCCTCCCACCCTTCCTCCTCTCCATCAGCACGGCACATCCCGGAAAGGACTGATTTACAGTGCCCGAGTGAAAACTGTTACAGCAATTCCAGCATTTCCCAGTCTCCGTGGCATTAGATACTGGCTGTTGCTGGTGGCAGAGTTCTGGCCGAGATGAACTGCTCGCCCTGTTAATCCCTTTAAAAACAGCAAGAAAATACTTGTCATTAAGCACTATGGAATAGTAGTAGAAAGACTTCACTTCCATATTAATTCCCAGAAGAGAAATGTATTTGATGTCTATTTTTATGACTACAGTCTAATTTTTTCAGCTTTTTGGCAGCTCGGGATATAATATCTGCAATACGTTAATGAGCCTGATTCAAAGATAAGTAAAGTCAGCAGAAGGACTGTTACTCATTTCAAGGGGCTTTGAACCAAGCTCTCACAATACTTTAGAGCCATCACTGGTCATTAGAACACATCTTCCTTATTATAAAAGAATCATCTTATAAAAACATTATCTCCAATGTATTTTAAGCTATTGCAGTACGTCAGTCACTCTTATTTCTGTTAAAGGAAAAGGCTCTTTTGTTGGCTTTTTGCAGACAGGACTAAATTGGAATATGACTATTTAATTTCTGATGTATTTACACTGTGATCAGAAAAGTAAAATGTAAAACTTTCCAGAAGACTGAATAATTAAACTATTGCAAGACACCTCCCTTCACCCCCACCCCCTTCCAAAAGAAGGAACTTTATTGTGTTAGTTTGAAAAAACAGAAATTGAAATTAAAAGGGGATAAAAAACATGCTTAAGGACTTCAAACGTTTTTTAAAAAATCAAATATATATATTTTTCTATGAGCTTGGTTTCTCTTGGCTCTGTGTCTCAAGGTTTAACAAAGTGTAAACCCTGAGTCAAAATTTCCCTTGATGATTGGGGGTATTCATATTCTGAAGAGCTCCTGATGGGATAATGGGAACAATTCCATTATGCCTGGTAAATTTTCTGGTTTCAGATGACACAGTTGTGTGTACACCACAGACGTACTGGCCTGCTGCCTCCTTTCTATTTATTTTTCCAAATTTCACAGGAAATTAATATCTTTAATTAACCTCCCTCCCTTTGTCTATCTAAAAGAGATCAGCTGGTTCAAAAGTTTTACTGAAGGACAAAACCATCAACATTGGCACATAAGGAACTACTTAATTCCTTAGAAAAACAACATAAAAATGAGGACTTAGAATATACAGTGGAAACATATTGGAAATATACTGGAATATACTGGAAAACATAATTTTTTAAGCTTTTGCAACACCTGTAGTCCTTGCTTTGGTCAGCTTACCTCAGGTCTAGCAGATAACCTCCCTCAAGCTATTGAGATAGTCCTCATGTTCACAGGTGGACAGACCAAGAGCGCTCTCTGCTTTGCAAGACCAACCCCTTCATCTCCAGAAAGCTTCTCTGCATAAAACCAGAAGAACAGTGTGCAATAAAGAAGCTGAAGAGGACAATTTGTGCGTGTTTTACTGTCATCCTTTTCAGTCAGATCCAGAACAGTCTTTCCTAGGAAAAAGAAGTCAGATCTTTAAGCGCAGTGGTGTGATAGTGCCGGGACCGCTCCATGGGACCTGTCTCCTCTTCTAAAAAGAATTGTAATAAAAACTTACAAGATTAATTCTTGTTTTGTCTCTTTCCTATGATGGAGAGGCGCTGGGCAAAGCTGTGAGCTAAGAAAAGTGAAAAGAAAAAAAAAAAGCAGTCAATTTGCTGGTACATATCATAATAAATGTGTTGCTCCACCGTGCTTAGTGGGACAGGGCTCGAACTCGATCTCTCATACAGTAACCAGAAAAAGTGGTGTGAGGATTAAAGCTCTCGGGGTGTCTTCAACAAATCACAGAGCAAAGACACCAGGCAACACTGTGCTTCAGGTGGGGTTTCAAGCTAAACCAAAGCATGGCTTTGCAGGCCTTAGTGTGGGCAGAAGATGGACAGAAGGTTCCAAGAAGCAGCATCCTGGCCTGACGGGTATCTACCAAACTGCTGGGGGGGGGGGGGGTTGCCCCAGTGGCATTTCTGGAAGCACCTTTTTTTTCTCTTTCTCTGCCAGCATTTAGTGGCAGTTCCCACTGGATTTGCAGTGGAAAGCCCAGCAAGGAGGTCCTTGGCATGCTCACCAGGAGCTGCATCTTCCAACATCTTTGAAGAACAAAGACACATACTTTTCTGGGACTATTCAATTTTCTTTTATTAGGTTTATATATAATAAACTTTTGCTCTGGACAGCAAAATTTGACATTTCCAGCTGAGGACTCCTATGTCCCACCAGAACAGATGACCAGGAATCAAGAGCAACTTGTTTTTTTTTCATCTTGGGCAAGTCCCTTAATACCTTTTTGCCTCAATCCGTGAATGTTTACTTCCCTTGGCACAATTGGCTGCTGATTTACTTTTGCCTCCCGCTGAATAATGTTCCCAAAGACAAAGCGTTATTCAGCGCTAGAATTAGTGGTGCCGACATTTCCTGTGCAGGGACAAAAAGACTAGCACTATTTTTAGTGAGGGCTTTTCTTTCCATTGTCCCTTTCTCTGTGAAGCTGTATTTTCCAGTGCTTTTTAGTCCAGCTTTTTTTGTGTGTGTGTGTGTGTGCATTGATTGAAAATCCCATGGGATGAGTTTTGGTTTCAATTAACTTTTATTAATATAGATCACGCTATAGACTAATTCTTGGAGCGTGGCTGAGATCAAACCTGCCATTAGTAGCTGCATTTAGGATTCAGTGCTTGGAATAACATGCTGTGAATAAGTTGGCCGGACTCTTCTAGATACTTCCCAACAAGAACATTTGATGTAAAACTGCATCGTTTCTATTAGTGGAGTCATCTAAAGAAACAGCTCAACATGCTTGTTTCCAAAGAACCATCCCCTTTTAGGCTCAGGGCATATTTTCAGCTTGGTTCTGGAAGGCCACAGGATCATCATCATCATCATCACCACCACTTCAGTCTCAGGTTGCTCCTACCTTTATTTTTTTAGTGTATATATATTTCTTTAGCTTTATTCCCCCTAGAGCTTATGGATACTATTGAATTATTTCCATATTTCTATTGCCACAGAAAGAGTTACTCATATTGCCACTATGTCATACTAATGCCATCAAAGGCACCACATAATTCCTAAGGGGAAAAAAAATTGTATTTGTTGCCTTTTCATGGATCTGGAAATTTCTTTTTTAGCCAGTAATTTCTGTTCTGGTCTGTGCAGTCTCCACAAATGCTGGCTGGGGTTGGTTTTTTTCATATCAAAGACCCCACATCTTTCTCCTAGCTAGAACGTTCTCTACCTTCCCTGGGGACAGAAGTGGTGATAGCAAGGATAAGGAGTCCTCCTTCAGTGACAACCACATGCACTAACTGGAATGTACTTTAGAGCCTTTTGGTAAAGTGTGATTCAGAAGACTTAAAAGACCAAGGACGCACTTCTCTTTTTGGGGGTTAACCTTTCCTTTGAACTGGAATAAAACAAACCAGAACAATAAAAACCACACTCGGGGTGAGGTTTGCCCTGGGACTGTGAGGTCCAGATGTTAGATAAGAAGTCTGGTGCATAAAGAAGTTTGAGCAGTTATAAAGTTTTGTTTTGGTTTGCCTTAGTTTCTTCAACGAGCAACAAAGATGAAAAAAAAAAAACCCAACAACCAAGCCACCAGGTCTGTGTTTGTAGCTGAGAGATATCTTCCACTGCAGGTCACACCACAGATGATGACAAGTAAAGGTACGGGCAGTCAGATGAAGGGATATTGCACTGCAAAAATGTGAAAGGTTCCCCCCTCCCTGTTTCCTCTCTCTTCTTTTATTGATTTCTCTTGCTCCCATCGAGCCCTTGCTGCCTGGCACAGGAGCCAGACCCAATTACTCTGTCATGGTTTTCATAAGGCTCTACAGATAGTCCTTTCAGGTAATTCTGCCTTTTTCCATGGTAAGTATTCTCTCCTTTGCTTATGCATGGGGATCACCTTAGTAAGGCACCGGGGATAGTTTTTATTTTGGTATTAAATATCTCATCCTAACCCACATGTGTCAGAGGAGAGACACATCTGAACCAAAACGGGCTTTGAGTCGGAGCCCCAAATACGTAGAGTTTAGAAAATAAGTAGTGACTGGGAAAGCAATTCCCTTGGGGAAAATTCCAGAGGGAGCCATAGACCAAACCGAAACTGTAGCTCAGGCTCCCCTGTTATATATACATACACACATATGCATAGATGTATTTATATGTTTATGTATTTTTATATACACACACATTTGTACCTGTGTGTATATGTAACGTCTATATAATTATACATTTTTGCCTGTGTGCATATATTTGTAAACACACAGAGACACATATAGACTTGCCTGTCACGTAGTTTCATCTTTTGCCACTTTCCAAGCTGTTTCTCAAACCAAAGTAGCTTTTCAAGATATTTTACGGCCGGTTCGAGCCAACACACACTTCATGTTACCACCTGGGAGAGTCACCAGGTAGCCAGAGTAACCTTGGCACTACCTGGCAATACACCAGGAAGTCTAACATCCTTCCAGGAACACATCAGTCCTCTTCTTCCCCCTTGTTAATGTTGTTATTTCTGCTTTTAATTCCCTCTGGAGCTTTAGCGTGCAATAAAGCCATCTTCCCAAATGAAATGCAATAGGAGGCAGTTCTAATGAGTAGGTCTGGCGTCATCTAGTTCACACGACCATCCTGGTGCCGCCAAGGAGGCGGGGTGGTCCAACGGGCAGGAGATAGGAGAGATGAGTTTTTCTTCCCGCTCCGCCTCTGAGTAGAGAACTCACTTGGGCAAGACTTCGTGGCTCAGTTTCTCTGTTCCTGCCCGTGCCCTCCTTTTCCAGCCTCTGAACTTCAGCCCAGCAAATCTGGTGTTACTGGAGGTACCATTGACTGGCAACAGTGAGACCTCCTGCTGAGTGGCTGTCCCATCCCAATTTGCATGCACACCCCCAAAAACACATGGCCTGGGAACTCCATAATGTGCTTACATGTTGTGTGCAAGTCCCGTGGACCTTTGAAAAAAAAGCATCCAGAAGAAAAACAAACAGGTCAATTCACTATTGTTACACCAGCTCAAATGAAAACGGCAGCACAGAGGAGCCACCTTCACCTCTTCATTTCAGAAGCTGGAGCTCAGCTTCGAATCTCATCACTCCCTTTCCCATGTACCCTTATAGACACACATCTAACATGCTTAGTACTGTGAGTGTTTCCAAGCTTCATCCACCGAGCGATGAGCTGGGCCATGTCATACTCACTGATTCACCCTACTTCCCTGGCCCACCTTCAGCAGATCTTCTAATGCTCCGCAGAAATTTCCTCACTTGGGAATGCCTGATGCATCCTTTAAATTGCTTCTTTTTTTTTCCCCTACGTAACAGGCACACCAGCCACCTAATTATTAACCTTGACCTTGGGGGGAAAAAAAAGAAAAAAGCAGGAGAGTGCATTTAATAATAACCCCAGTGAGCTGAGGCAGCTTTACAATTACGTTGCATAATGTAGTCATGAGAAGAGGGTTACCAGGGAGATAATGGTAAACACCAGCCTTAATTCTGCCTGAAAATTAATTGGAGTGATCTCCCTTTGTGACTGGGGCAGAGGAGAAAATTGGATGGGTACGTTTCCAGTTACTGCAGATGTTAGTAAAACATGCTGCCCTCCACCGTTGACCAAATTATGAGCTACCTCCGGATGCTCTGGGTAGGAACTGTCTGGCTTCCTCTCCATGCACACCAGTCTGCAGGTAAACATCCTTTAAATGGGAAAACAGCATTGGTTCCAGCACAACTGGTATCTTTCCACACTGTTACTGCATCTCCTCTTTGCAGTGGCCCTATCAAACCCTTCTATTTGTTGGAGTATTCATCAATCCCGACACACTTTTTAATTAATATAAGACTTACAGTCCTTGTCCATGACGGTTGAAGTCATCCTGGTGTGATTCTTTTGCCTTCGCTGGGTTGCAGTGTGTGACCCACGGTTATCCCCACGGTTTAGTCGTGGGTTTTGTCAGTGTTGGGTTGATGGTTGAACTAGATGATCTGAAAGGTTCCTTCCAACCGAGACATTTCTGATTCTATGACCCATGAGGGAGTCTGCTGTGAATCATTCTGTGATTCCATGACCTGCTGCTGGCAGCTGCCTGTTGTCCTGCCTCCTTGCTCTCTGCACCGGCTACAACTCTGAAGCATTCGTCTCATCTCTGGAGCATCTCCACAGCTATTAGCAGTGCCACCTCCTTGCTCTGGCAGGACGTGGAGAAGGGTGGGTCCATGCCAAAGGAGGAGAGCTGGGATGCTGAGAGCTTTGCTGGCAGAGTGTTTGGTCCTTTCCCACCCCATCTGGTCATCACCATCCATTGCTGATTTTTGCTTCTCTGCTGTTACTGATGGAAGCTCTTTTTGGACTCGGTGCCGCTGGAAGCATGGTCAGGGCCACTCTTAGTTCAGAGATACACCCAGAAGAACAATAGACAGCTCTGGAGTGACCTCTTCCCTGGAGATCTCCTTATTAATTTATTAGTCCCTTTTGGAACCTTTAGACTCCTTCACTGATGTCATCCACTCAAATTATCACCACGAAGCTGCAGTTTCTCTTCCTGGTCAACAGGAAGAACAGCGAAGGCTGAAGAAGCCTGGGCGTGCTTGCCTGCATTTTCTGCTCCAGCCAGAGCCTCCACCCGAGGCCGGGTGCCTCTCCCAGCCTGCCTCTGCTACAGCTCTCTCTCCAGATACTTTAGGCAGTGAGTTGTTCAGCCTTTATTTATATTTAGAGCAGACTGAGCATTTTCAGACTAAACTGTGGTTTCAGTTCCCCATTGGCTTAGTTCTAGAGTCAACTCAGCCCAGTGACAGGTTGGTGCAGCAACTCGTACCACAGATCTAGCAGCCAGCCTTCACCAACTTGTTCTCCCAGGCAACTGCCATCAGGGTCATCAGGTGGAATTGTCATGGAATCATAGAATCATAGAATTGTCTAGGTTGGAAGGGACCTTAAAGATCATCTAGTCCAGCCATCAACCTAACCCTGACAAAAAT